>PVKH010046325.1:0-10410 GCA_004027955.1 Chaetophractus vellerosus
CAACCTTTCAACCTACTTATGTCTTTGAATTTACGGTAAGTATAAGTAGCGTATAGCAGGATCATCCTTTTTTTACTCATTTTGCCAGTCTCTGCCTTTTGACTGCTGTGTTCAATCCATTTACATTTAAAGTAACTACTGATAATGCAGGACTTTCTTCTGCCATTTTGTTGTTTTGTCTTTGTCTTATTCCTTTTTGACCCTCAATTCTTCCATTAATACCTACTTTCATATTTATTTAGTTTTTTTGGTATTGTACCATTTTGAGTCACTTCCCATGTCTTTCTGAATATATTTTCAAATATTTTCTTTGTGGTTACCATGGGTTAAAATTTAACATCCTTAATATATAACTATCATTTTAGATTTAATACCAAATTAACTTCAGTAGTATATACGTACACTGTTCCTATACCCTTTCATCCCTCCCACCTTTTTTTGGTAGTTGTTACAAGTTATATCTTTGTACATTGTATGTCCAAAACCATAGACTTAGCATATTAAAAAATACAATATAATAGTACTGGAGTTTAAATATGGACGGTTACCTTTACCAGAGGTCTTTATTTCTTTATGACACTTTGATCCTCTGTCTATTGTTCTTTTCTTTCAGTCTGAAGAATTCCCTTTAGCATTTGTTGTAGGGCAGGTCTAGTAGTAATGAACCCTCAGCTTTTGTTTATCTGGTGTCTGAATCACTCATTTTTGAAAGAAATTCTTGCTGGATATAAAATTCTTAGTTATTTTCTTCCAGAACTTTAAATATTTTGTACCTGCCTTCTTGGCTCCATGCTTTCTGATGAGAAATTGGCCTTTAATCATATTGGGATTCTCTTCTCTGTAACTTGTTGCTTTCTTCTTGCAATTTTCAGAACTCTGCCCTTGTCCTTGGAATTGGACAGTTTGATTCCTGTGTCTAGGTGTGGTTTCTTTGAGTTTATCCTGTTTGTGGTTTGTTTTGCTTCTTGAATGTACATATTCATGTCATTTGTTAAATTTGGGAAGTTTTCTGCCATTATTTCTTTAAATATTCCTTCTGCCCCTTTCTCTTTTTCTTCTCCCTCTGATTCTCCCATAATGCATGTATTAATATGCTTGATGATGTCCCACAGGTCTCCTAGTCTCTGTTCACTCTTTATAGTTCTTTTTTTTCTTTCTGTTCCTCAGCCTGAATCAATTCAAATTTCTTGTCTTTGCAATCACTGATTCTTTCTTCTCCTATCTCCAGTCTGCTCTTGAAACTATCTAGGGAATTTTTCATTTCAAAGTGTTTTGCTGGTATGTCTAAAGTCTGGGTCCCTTCGTTGATGGTTTCTGGATTTTTATCTTGTTCCTTTGGATGGGCTATCATTACCTGTATCTTTGTCTTGAAATCTTTTTTTTTTTCTGCACACTGTACATTTTAATATTTTAAATTGTTAACACCAGGATTTAGTCCCTGAGCTGTCTGTTCCTTAAGTTTGTATCCAGCTAGTGTATGGCAGAGATTTTCTTGAAGGCCAGGGGCTAGTCAAAACAAACCAACCAAAGCAAAAAGCACCTTTCACAATCTGCAAATTTGCTGTGCTTCAGAGTTTAGCTCTCCTATCAAGATCAGCTCAAAGCAAATGTGAAGTACAGGGTCCTCTTTGTCTTATCTGAGCCTGCCTGGAGCCATGAAGCCTGCTTCTTTTCTTGGACTTGTGCTTGCTGGTGACCTTAGGAATTTCCCTGTTTACAGTTCATAGGAGTTTGTGTGAATGTTCCTTTACTCCCTTTGAAATAGACTCTCATCCCCTCCTGTGTGCTCTCTTGCTTGACTTAAAGAGGTAGTCCTTTGCCACAGGCTGTTTCGGTTTGTTTCTCACACTGAACCGGCTGTCCTGTCTGCAGGCAGGTTCTCTGCCCTCAGGGTAAACTCTGGGAGAGCAAGCCTGAGATAATTTCCCTGGCCTAATCCCTCAGACTTCCACCCCATAGATTGGCAGACATATATGCACCCCTGTATGCACAGGGGCCACTCTGCTCCCTCTGGAACAGGGCTGGGGACCCACAATAGGAATGTAAGCTGGCTCCACCCTGTTTTGTGCAGGGGTGGGGGAGGGGCCAGCAAGGACACCAGGAACTTCATTTATGGCTTTTGAAGCTGTATTTTCTTGATTCAGCACTTGCCCTGTTAATGCAGCTTTTAACTGTTTTCTGTAGTTTTGAGAAAGGGACTGTTTTAAGATTCCTCTACTGCCTTTGCCCAAGGGGCTTTGAAAAGATGGCTACCCTTAGAGCAGGTCCCCAGGGATTTGAAGTAGTTGATAAAAAACAGTAATCAGCGATCAGTGATCAGGCCCACCCCCGCCTCCCATGGAGTTTGGAGGACTAGGTATTTATGTCCCACCCTGGCACCTGCAAGCTGTACCAGGAGCCTAAGCTACAATCCCCATTGCTGCCCAACCTAAGGCTGGAGGTGGGGTATCATAGCACTTCAGGGAGAGTGAAACTCACCAGTATTTACCCCAATTTACCAGCCTCTTCCTTCTACTCCTTCCTGGATACTGCACAGTGTTCTTCTAGACTTCAGAGTTTCAAAATAGTTGATTCAGACAGTTCCTGCCTGTTTAGTAGTTATTTTAGTAGAGGGACTCATCCCTGGAGTTTCCTATTCTGCCTACTTCTCATAATTCCTGGGTTTCTCTGTCTCTCTTTCTCTTTCTCCCTCTCTCTCTTTTTTTCTTTTTCTGAGCGTATATCTAGTTGAAAGCTATTCTCCAACTTAAAACCATTTAGTGGAAACCTTTGAGTTTTTTGCATACCTCAGCCAAACAAGAAAACAATTTTGCTCTGCTTTTCATTCCTTAATATTGTTTTTACCTTAACCTTTCATGGAACAAGTGTTACTTAGAAAAGGAAAAGTTTTCTTGTTGTTGTTTTCGTTCCTTGCTTTGTTTTGTTTTTAACAAAATCTCCCTATTCTCACATTTTCTTTTGGCGGCAGAATGAACTGTCAGCCCATTTTCCAGATTATGGTGGTATTTGCAGATGATCTGAGCATAGTTAAAATATTGAAATTGTGAGCTGTAGGGTCATATTTCAGCCTTATGCATGAGTCTGACATTAAGCTGCTGATGGAGTGTATGAAAATACTGTGGGTGCATACATGTTTAGTTCAGAACATTTTTAGATAGGACTTATTTGGTCAAGCATTGCTATGCTGGTTTACTTTAAGACTCTCCTTGGCCCCCCTCATTAAGAGAGGGAAAGACTTCCAGAGTTAAAATATGAAATGTTCAGGTGTTTTGTTGAAGTCCAGAAGAGTTAAAATGGAGAGTAGTACTTATCTGCTGTTGTTCAGTCCTTGGATAGAGCAGATATGTTTGTCTGAAGACAAAGCACGAGTTACCTCTGTTCCCCGTGCTCCCACACCACCTCTACATATCACTAGCTCAGCATTTAGACTCTGGATTGCGATTGCCATTTTAGTTGAGGAACTGTTTCAGAGAAAAGGAAACTACAGGAACATGACAACTAATTGCAATGTGGGGTCCTGGATTGGGAAGAAGTCTTGGCATAAAGGATGGTATTGGACAGTTGGTGAAATTTAAATGTGAGCTATAGGATAGGTGATAATGTATTGATTTCATCAGTTTTAAATTTCCTTAATATTTTAATTGTATCTTGGTTTGGCAGAAAATGTCCTTGTTATTGGGAGATAGATGCTTAAGTCTTTTAAGTCTGCAACTTACTAGCAAATGGTTATGTACAAATGTGGCAAAAGTTAACTAATGAATTTAGGTGAAAGGTATATAGATTAAACTGTGCTGTTATTCAATTTCTCTATAGTGTGAAAAATGTAACATAAAAAAAAGTTTAAATTTTTAACCTTTTTAGTTATTGGTATCCTTCACCAAGGAGAGAAGGGCCTGTGTTTATCACCCTTGTGTAAGGGTTGCCAGGTAAAATACAGGACACCCAGGTCCCATTATTCAGGGCTTATCTGACATTCAGTTTTAAATAGGCGTCCTGTATTTTTATTTGCTAAATCTGACAACCCTTCACTGATCCAGCAGTGCCCCTAGTACCAGCCGAACGTGTGGCACTTAGGAGGGAGGTGTCCATCTATTATGAGAAATAAATGACACCCCTTTTCAGAATTCTGTTTTGTAGCTTCCTATTAGATAAAACCGATCATATCTGAGCATGGGGTTGGGACCTCACCTGTACTGGGATGTGATCTCCTCCTTTGCCCTTCTGCCTTTGATTGATCTTTTTTTCTTTGAACTGATTTGAGCTTTCTCCATTTGTAGTTGGTGGAGTCAGCTGGATTACATTTTGTACTGTTACCCACATCCTGACACTCCTTGACAGTTTTAATATATTCTTCTAACACACTTGAGTAGAATGGATACTGAAATCTACTTTGACAGCTGTTGAAAATCTAGGCTGCTGTTACAGCAGGTTAAAGAGGTTATTTGTAACACTGGTATTATTCAATGAACATGTTTGAAAAGGTGTGCACACTGTTCAGGCAAATAGTGGTTTATAGAATTTAAATGATTTTGGTTTTGATAATTCAATTATCAAATATAATGCTCTTAGGAATTATATACCTAGTACTCCATTAGTTTTCCCTACCATGTAGTAATAGTGCATTACAGTGTTTTCAATTATCTGTGCCTTTTAAAATGCAGGTATGGAGTCTTTAAATACAGCTAGCCTAATACCAGCTGTCCCATTGATAACCTTCCCTTTAAAAATGACCTTTGAACAATTTCGTGAAGAATGAATGTTTATAGCATTTTCTTGCTGAGCTGCTAAAAGAGAGTGCTATGCAAGTAACAGGTGGCTTTGGTTGGCCTGCTTTCACTGAGATTGGATTCGAATAAAGCATTGCATTATTTTGCTATTGGAATTGTGATTATGTGCTAGACTGACTTCATTTTTTGGCAAATTATGCTTCAATTTTGAGGTCTGGGTTTAGGGTGGAGTGTCTAATAGATAACACATAGCAGCTGAGGGACAGAACATCCAGGGTCTTCTTTATGCAGCAGGGGGATTTTTCTTAGAGAGGCTGTTGTTCCTCTTTGGACTTGAATGTTGTTTTATCTCAGGTCCAAAGCATTGGAGAGAGTGTTGTCAAATTGATGGTGGTCATTAGAGTGCTTAGCACATTTTAGGCACTCAAAGTAAAGTTTGTTGAATGGAGTGAACTAGATAATTACATTTGGGTTATTATTTAACTTTAAATATTATTTAATTACTTGAAATAGAAGATCTTTCAGTTACTCTCCTTTAACCAATTGCTTGGCAACACAATTGTTAACATGTTTTCTAATTTTTCAACCTAAGTTTATACTAGATAAGATTATAACATAAAGAATTACAGCATTGAATGGATAAAATGAAATTTGACACATGAGCTATTATTTCTGGGAAGTCTCTTTTATTAAATATACTTTCTCGGACTGAAAAGATTTATCAAACTGTGGAAACCAGGTCCAAGCAAATTGGGCAGAAGAGTTTTTTTTAAAAAAAGACAACATTCTTACAAGAATAATTACATTTCTAGTGTAGAAAAATTGAAAAGAGGAGAAAATCACATAAGTAAAAATCGAAAATACCCATATTCCTGTTTCTCATTTTACTGAATATATTGAGTCCTTTTTCTTTCCAAAAATACACAAGTCACATACAAAATTAGGACTGAGTGAATATATTGTACAGGGGTATATACCTGTGTGCATATACTGTAGTGTAAAAAAAATAAATTTACATAAATCTAAACTGCTTTTTAAGTCTTAATACGTAATTAATATTTTAATGAATCACCAAATTCTTTTGCAACAGTATTTTTAACGACCATGTAGCATTCCATGGTATGGCTATGCCATAATTTATTAAACCAAACCTTTACATTTGGACTTTTAAGTTACTTCCTGTTTTTTAAAGCATGGTTATTGCTTCAGGACATATGTCTGTAAGTTCAATTTCTGGGGCAACACACATGCTTAAAATGTTGTGTATATAGTATGTTAACCATACAGTTCTTCATTTAAATGTGATACTTCTTGTACACTCTTTAAAACAATGGGTATTGTTAAGAACAAACAAACAAGACCCTTGTCGATTTGATAGGGTCTCATTATTTGCAGGTACATTTCTTTGATGACACATTTTCATATATTTATTGCCCAGTTGTAATTTTTATTCTTTTCTTCAATTTCCTTTCCGATTTGGGCATTTGTGTTTTTTTCTTCTTTATTTAAAGAAACTCTTGGTCACATTATGCTGAAAATATTTTTTTCTAGGTTATGTTTTTTTCCCCTCATTTTTGTATGGCATGATCCAGAAGTTTTAAATTTTTATGCAGTCTATTAGTAGGAAAAGGATTTTTTGAGAACTAGCAATGTTTCTATCAGAAGTTTTTCTTCTTCCCTTGAGTGGTACTGTTTAGTTTTCCAGAAATAAGGAAGAGGTGACTGCTCAATTTTAGTTTAATCCTTTCACAAGAGTTTTAAATTATTAAAACTTATACAACTTTTAAGAATGATAATATTTCTGTATTTGCATGGTATGTTTGAGAGCTTGAATTAGTATTTGTCCTAGAAAGTTCCCATTTTGGAGTTTGGTCTCTTTTATTCCAACTTAAGACAAAGTAGAGGTAGGACAAGAGTTAAAATAGATAAGTGACTCATTGTGTGTGAAATTTTCTGAAGATGAAGTCATTTACACACTCATCTCTCAGGAATGACTAGGGGTAGCAGTGGAAACAGTGACTGCTATAAGTCTTTCACTGCTAGTGGTTCTGATTCACAAATACCTACTGGGTCAAAAAGCCTTCTTTGTGACCATCTTTTCACTCCAGTGTGTCTGGATTTTTTAGCAATATGTGGTGTGAATAATTTGGTTGGATTTTCCATGTTGATATTTTTCTGGCCCAATCTGTATCAAATTTATGTTACCAATACAAGTAACAAGACTCCACTGGTCAGCAAAAGTATTCAAGAGATATTAACATCAAAGACCCATTTATTCTCAATGTGCAGAGGACATTTGTCCTTCCACAAGGGACTAAGGTAGCTGTGTCAATCATTCAGTCACTAATTTTTATTTTGTGCATATTCACAACTCCATTCTTTGTGAGAAAGAACATGTATCGTGGAAGCTGAGGATTCAGCTGTGCATAAGACATGGCCCTTTCCCTAATTTGAAAGCAAAGCCCATTCACTGTTTCCATTTGTTTTAATCATAACTTACTTGGATTTTCAAATAAGGCAGGAGTTCCTTCCCTCAATGTCTGCATGGCTCTCTTCTTCATGCCCTGCAGGTCTCTGCTCAAATGTCTCCTTCTCAGAGAGGGCCTCCCCAGCCACCCTCTCTAAGCCCTACCTTGACTTAGGTTCACCACCCTGTCACACATTATATTACATATCTGTTCATCATCCAAATCCCCCCACTAAGACGTAAGGCCTGTGAGAGAAGAGTGTTGTCTCTTCTGTTCACGGCTTCCCCCCTGCGTTGAGAACGGTATGTGGACTATCACAGGCCCACAGTAAGTATTTGCTGAATGAATGAATTCACTGAATATTTGAATACCTACAATGTGGCTGGCATGGGGTGATATGGGCTATGAAGAAAAATAAAGCAGGGTAAGAGGATAGAGAACTCTTAAGAATGTCTATCTAAAAAAGCATTTGAGTTATAAAAGGTGGGAAGACTCTCATTAGCTCTTCTGTGTTCTGAGGGTCTTTGCTTCCTCCCCTCTCTAAACTCTGCTAACCTGGTGGTGGCCCCCCTGACGCTGGTGCTGAGTCTTTCTAAGGTGATGGCATTACATTCTTTCCATGCCTCAGCCGAAGTTGACCTCCCCACTTAAGTGGCTTGAAAACTTAAATGTGGTCAACTCTTGAGCTTGGTATTTCCCAGACTGCCAGGTAATATGCTTTCTAGCAGCTGGTTCCTTGCAGAAGTAGCCAAAGGCTGCCTTTGGTTTTGGGAAATAGTCAAACGTTAGGACGTGTTCAAGAGTGCTTTTATTTTAGTTTAGCTTGTCATTCAAGCCTTCTCAGATCTCCCTTTCCCAAAGGCAGAGTGATAGCACGTGAAGACAATGGAGGAGAGGCTGTTCTATGGTTATCACCGTGACTGGAGAGAGAGTGCTACTGGTTTTTAGCACCCGGGAAGAGGGATACCCAGAATCCTGTAATGCCCAAGACCAGTCGTGCACAGAAGAAATCGTCCTGCCCCCAAAGCCAGTGGTGCTTCCAGTGAGAAACCCTGAAAGCTCCATCCCAGGTGGTGCTGGCCTCCAGGGGGTGTTTTGCAAGTTTGTGAGGATGTTTTTGCTACTAGCATTTAGAGGGCAGGGTCAGGGATGCTAGAAGTCCTGTAGTGTGCAGGGCAGGTGCTCCCTACGGAGAATCACCCACATCCCACTCAGCTTTCAAATATCCACCACACAATAGGGAAGTGAGAAACCTTTTAATAGCTACCCGAGCCTAGCAGCAACTCTAGGTAGCAAAGGGTAGTTTTTACACAATTTAAAATTTCCAGGCATGAAAACCATAGTGTAAATTGAGGGAAGTCTGTATTTTGTTTCGTCTGGAATTTTACCAGGAGTTGTTCCCCACTCAGCCTCATTACTTGTGGTTTAGGAATTGGGATATCAGTCTCCTTGCGTAACTGTCAAATTCACTGTGATTGTAGTATAGGGGCAAGAATCTGACTACTTCATTTTGTCTTCTAGAGATCTCTGCATGAACAGTTACATATTGTAATGTATATTATTACACCTAGGTCATAAAAATGCTTTTTAAAAATTATATGTAGATTAGGTTATATTATCTTTGCTGTTTATTTCCGGATCGTAAAAGGGGCATGAATTCTGATGGAGTTGAAGATCTTTAAACTAACTTTGTAGCCATATTTCTCACCACTCTCCTATACGAACCCTGCTTCAACCAAAGAGAGTTGCTCCATTCCCCATGGGTTCTTTTCCTCCACGTGTGCCCTGAGCTCACACTACCCCAGGGGTTCTTAACCAAGGGTCCCTGGACCCTTGGGGGTCCATGGAAAGGTTTCAGGGCATCCGTGAACTTGAATTGGAAAAAAATCAACTTATTATCTTTATTTTCTCTGACCTCTAACAAATCTAGCATTTCCTTCACTTATGAATGTATGCAATAAATTACAGTAGTAATTATTAGTAGTAATAAATTATAGTCGTATTCATTTCATATCACATTACAGTTGTAATTGTATACACTCATCCATACTTTGAAATTACAGTAGTTGTTAGGCCCGATGCTAGTTGAGTGTCATAAAACTATCTGCCACTACATTCTGGAAAGGGGTCCATGGTTTTCACTTGCCTGGCAAAGGGGTCTGTGGAACAAAAAAGGTTAAGAACCCCTGGATTACCCCTTCTCCTCAAACTCACTCCCATCGCCCCCTCTACAGACTCCACCCAGGCATCAGTGCCCACCTCCCCTGTCAGGTTGTGAATTAATTGTTCCTTGATGACCACAGCTCCATGATCTTATATTTCTTTTGAACTATTGCAGCACTTGTAAGAACTCCTCATTCATCACTTATCTACAGCCTGGTAGCATTAGATACCATTTTACGTTTAAGCTATCTCCCCCAGAAGCTTGTAAGCTCTTTTCAGATGGTCACCTTGTCTTCGTCTTCTTTTGATCCTCTGCAGTGTCAACTAGCCCTTTTATATATAGCACGTTCCCTCTCAGGGTTTGCACCCTCTTGTCGTCTCTCTGTCTCCAGGTATGTATCCTTTCCTGCTTGTCATTTTTTCTAATTATACAAGTAATACATGTTCATTGCGAAGACATTTTTAAGCACAGAAAAGTAAAAGAAGAAAATAGGAATAGTCGATCTATTGCTCAGAGGCCCACATTTCCTTCCAGTCTGTCTTCGCTGTGTGTATGTTTTAACAAAATTGGAATCATATGCTTTTTATGTTAGTATTTTGCCTTTTCCCCCACATTTCACTTAATGTTATACCATGAGCATTTTCCTATGTTACTAAATAGTTTTAGAAACATGTTTATTTAAACATTCCATGTTTTATGGAAAATTTTAACATACAAAAAAAATCAAATAATATAATAAGCCCTGTTTTGGTCAGCCAAAAGTGTGCCTTTTGAAATATACCAAATATTGGTCGGTCTTTACAAGAGGGTATTTATTTGGGGTAGAAGCTTACAGTTACCAGGCCACAAACAGAAATTTCTTCCCATACCAAAGTCCACGTGTTGGAGAAAGATGGCTGCCGACGTCTCCAGGGTTCAGGCTTCCGGATTCTTTTGTTCCCGGGGCTGCGTTTCTCTCCGGGCTTAGCTTCTGCTTTCACCACAAGTTCAGCTGTAGACCATGAGGCTTTCTATGCGTTGCGTCTCTCCACAAGGCAGCTGTAGACTATCC
>PVKH010046326.1:0-10409 GCA_004027955.1 Chaetophractus vellerosus
GTCGCCCGCGAATGGAGCACAGCCAGCCACCCGTGAACTGAAAGCTGGCCATGAATGGAAGCAGAAGCCGCCCACAAGCGGGGAAAGCCGCACCTGCGCAGTGACCAGTTTCGGCGCGTCGCCGCGGTGGCGGGGGGAGGGGAGATATGTAATAAAATAAATAAATCTTTAAAAAAAATAAAATAAAATAAAAGCAGCCTGCTGGGGGTGGGGTTCTTATTTCCAGGCACACCCTTTTCTGATTAACACATACAATGATTTTAATATCTGAGGTAAGTGAGGGATGAAGCGTTTTCAGTACCCCAACATCTCCAAAAAGGTTATTAATTATTTTGGAGTTTGTGATGTGGGAAAACATTATACTTTAACAGCACTTAAGAATTTGATGGAGTAGCAAGGACATCACAACTGTTTGCCTATTCCAGGTTCTTAAGATAAGATACTATTGTTTCTGGTGTTTCTTTTAATTCTGCAAAAAGGAATGCTGATTAACATAATATTATTAATATAATGAAATAGGGTTATAGCTATAGGTTTTTTTCATGCAACCAAATTTTTTGTCAACAGGCCAGGATAGATGATTGGGTTATGCACACAGGTTTGGGAAGCACTGCAAAATCCACCATTGGCTTTTTCACATGAAGTAAATGCAGGCTGGATTGACTTGCCTAAGGATATACTAAAGAAGGCTTTAGCAAGTTTTAAAACAAAGTGATAGTGACATAACTGGATATTAATTTTTTTTGCAACAAACTAGTAATATTTGGGACTGCTGTATACAGCAGTGGTATTATTTTAATTTACAATAAGAGGTTGTTTCTGTGACACATACTTTTTTTCAAGGTGAAAAAACAAGTCTTTTGCAATAGTTTGAAATAAAAAGATACTGTTCAGGATTTGATTTTGAGAAAATAAAATGTTAAAAGTTATCAGGTGTGAACATTATGTTCTTTTAAAACAACCAAGGACATGATAAGGTTAAAGTACAAGAAGCTATTTTGATAAAACAGACTGTTTTCTTTATATACTGATTATTCTGGAGAAAACTACTAAAACAGACTAATAGCTTAAGAAATTTTGTCACATTAACAGAGAAAGAACAAAATTTTAGTTTTGCATCATTATACTATTTAATATTAAAGCTTTTAAATCTTAATAGATAGATCCATCAAATCTTACTCAACTTTAACCATAAAAATTCCTTTTCCACAAACCTTCTGCACTTTCTGTATTCATTTAGGTTTTATCCCACATTTTACTCTTTCTTAATAACCAGTCATTTTATCTTAGGACAGTTACTGGCCCAATCAATAAAACACATTCCATATACCTTACAGACATGTTACCAAAATGATTTTGGAAACTGTCTCCAAGCAAACCTCTTACAACATCTAATTACTATCAACATTAAACAAACTTGTCAGAATAATGATTTAATTTGGTTATTTGCAAACATAACTTTTTTAAAATTTCAAATTCTTAATAGCATGCAACACTAGAAACAGTCTTTTTGGAGGCAAGTTGGCAGGGGCAGGATTAAGCTATGATTTAATTTCAGGTTTACAAAGTAGCCAGCATTTATTCATTATTTTATGAAAACTTAAGATTCTTAATGGAATCAAGATTATCTTCTCCCTCCCACCACTTTAATATGTAGATTGAGGTGGCTTCTGAAGTTACTTTTTGTTATTAGCATTAATTCAGTTTCTGCTTAATAATTACTTCTTGGAATTAGCCAAGAAGTTACTTTTTGTTATTAGCATTAATTCAGTTTCCTGTTATGAAGTTACTTTTTGTTATTAGCATTAATTCAGTTTCTGCTTAATAATTACTTCTTGGAATTAGCCAAGAAGTTACTTTTTGTTATTAGCATTAATTCAGTTTCCTGTTATGAAGTTACTTTTTGTTATTAGCATTAATTCAGTTTCTGCTTAATAATTACTTCTTGGAATTAGCCATTTAAGAATTTCAGTTTAAACAATGCTTCTACAAACTTATAACTATTCATAATCACATAGTCTATGGTCATTTCATCTCAAGAAAAATTTCACCTTTATAGAACACATTCTCTTGAACAAATTATCAAATTTTAATAGAGCTCTTTTAAGAATTTTCATTTATCAATTTAATATTACCACCTGGAGGTATCAAAATATACACTGAAACTGAACAAACAGACAAACACAAAAAGAGTTAAGGCACACCAACAGAAACACAAAGTTCCTAATTTGACTCATAATTCTTACTCTTTTGGTATGGCTGCTTTTAAGCTTTTTATCATTTCACATTTCTGATTTTATGGCTTTTAAGATTTTTTCTGGAATCGGTGTTGTCTGTAATATGTAAGTTTGTTTTTGGAAACACATTTATTAGTAATTAGCAACCAGTTAGGAATATCTGAGCAGTATAAATGCTGTTAAGCTTTTATTTAGCAGTTTAGATAGACAGATATTTAACACTTATATTTTGGATTATTACTTTTCAGGAGTACATTTAGAAAGACTTAAAGTTCAGGAGTAAGCTAAAAGCTTATTTGTAAGAGGTGAGTAATTTTAAGTTTGAAACTTTGCAGGGCATCAAGAGGGACAGGATATTGGGGTTTGAATGGGATGTGGGTAGAATTTTTGAGTTGAACTGTGACTGGGTTTGTGATGGCAGCAATGATAGGGATTTCAGTGTCCCAGATTTCCGGATTGACAGAGCTTGCTGGAAAAAGGGAGAGCAGGGAAGGTGGGGTGGGTTGAGGATAGGACTGTTAGAGAAGGAAGATGCCATGTGGGCTTTGAGGAGAAGGGATGAGTATTTGTGCTTTGAGCCTGGTTAAAATGTTTCTTTTAAGGATTGGAGTTAGACAGTGGGGGAGCATTAAAATGAGTGGGTGAACAGGTGACTTTTTAGTGAGTATGGCAAAAGAGGGGTTACGAGGAGTTGTGAAACTATTTCATTTACCATCACTATTGACACCGAGGAGTTGAGTGGGTTCCGGGAATTTGGGAAGGGTAGAGTAAGTGGTTTCTGTATCAATAAGAAATGAAATTGGCTTACCTGCCACCATCAGGTTTTGCTTTGGAGATGGGCATGAGGGTCTGTGTGGTTCCTGGGTACTTTTGTCTGTTGCCAGTTCCAGAAGGTCTGGAAGGTTGAAGCTGGGGGTTAGGTCAGACTGGGTAACCGATGCCCTCTTTCTTTAAGAGGCCTGGGACAATCGGACTTCTAGTGGATTTCCTGCTTGCATAGTGGGCATGGCTCTGGAGGAGGTTGTGGATTTGGTTCAGAGGGTGCTGATGCGATGTATGGTGGGGCGGTTGTGATCAGAGGGGTTGAAATTAGAGGAGGGATTTCTATATGCAGGAGGGGGGCCCAGCTGTGGAGAAGGAGGATTTGGTAGATAGTGCAGGATTGGCAGAGGGAGGGATGGTTACAGAGAAAAAAGAAAGCCTAAATGTAGGGAACCTCAGACCACTTGTCATTGTGTTGGATAAAGTTCTCGAGGTCCTGGAGAACTTGATGGCAAAAGTGCCAGGTTTTGGCCATTGACTTTTGTTGTTTAATTTATATTGAGGCCAAATAGTGGAAGAATAAAAAATGAGTTGCTTCAGTTTGATTTTTCCTCCATGGTTTTAGGTTACGGAGGAGACAGCCAAGGTTTTTTTTTTTTTCCCATGTTTGGTGAGGTGAGGGTGAGTTCGGGGACCTTCTAAAAAGGGACAGGATCCTTCAGAGAGGTCCTGAGACTTACCTAAGAATGAATCAGTGTTCAGTATTAGCTGGTGGAGCTGCAATGGCAGGGTGGAGGATCGCTACAGATTTGATCTGTCTTAACGAGCCTCCCAGGTTTTGGCACCAAATGTTAGATCCCGGTTCAGTGAGGCTTAGAGACAGACCAAAGTTCAGGCAGAGAAGTTTATTAGATTGCTGGCATGGCGGGGATCTGAAGTGAAACTTCAGCCCACCTGCATGGCGGGGGTCTGAAGAGAGACTTCAGCCCATTTGACGGAGCTAGGCAGTACCCTTTGAGCTGGTGGAGTTGGGCAGGGTTTGAGAGGGGCATGAAGATATGGGCGGAAAAGTACCATGCTCTTGCTGTTCTCTGGGTAGGAAGTGACTTTCTGAGCACTGCCTTATTGTTGGGGGAGAGAATGTTCTGCGGTTTGGTGGGGGTGTGAAAAGAGCAGGGGCCGGAATGGAGCAGTCTGCATTTGGACATATAGCTTGAGCTCAGGGTTAGTAAGTTACAATCTAACAGTTGGGTAAAATATTCTCAAAATATCAATTTGGTTAAGTTGATTGATAGTATTCAAGCCTGGTTCAAGCCTGGTTATCATAACTATCAAAATTCTTTGTGTACTGCCTCTGCATCCATCTTACTTTGGCTAAGTCACTTGCCTCAGCACTGACCTTTGGGCTAGTTAATAAGCAGTTTTCCATCCCTGGGGCCTAGAGTCTCCAGAGTTCAAACCCACATCTGAGGCCACCACCCACACCATCTACACACCTCAACCAGAACCCACAATTGGCCCCAAATGATAATTTAGCCATCCCCACTACCCTTAGACCCCCAGTCCCTTTCCCTTATCACTCTCATTTGCTTTAACTAACCAATCCTTGACTCTGGTGGGAAATTCTACTAACCTTTACCCCTGGACCACAATAAAGGCAAAATCACACAGGTCCTTCTTGCTCTGCTTATGTGCTCCCCACCGTTTGAGCTACCTGAGCTTATTGTACTTCCTGTTAACCCCCCTCATGGCATCTCTCTCTGGGACCCATAACTTATCTTTGCTCACATAGTATGGTCTTGGTTTCTAATTGTGTGGCACCTGATCTATACCTGGACCCAAATTTAAAATCCAACTTAACTAATTCGAAACTTTTGCTATATCCTTACTGAGAGTTTTTGTCTAATTGTCTATATTACGAAGATAAGGGTATTAAAATATCCAACTATTATTGTGTATTTTTCTATTTTTTGCTTTCATTCTTGGCTCTATGTAACTTGATGCTCTTTTATTAAAAGCATACATATTACGATTGTTAGTCTTCTTAATGAATTCATCCATTTGTTAGGCCTCAAGGCAGGGCCTTTATGGATAACCAGAACAGCATGAAGAAAACTTCAACACAAGATTTAGGCAAACTCACATTTATTACATCTGCAGAGGTACGGAGCCAAGGTCAGTCCAAAGTGACTCAGACCTGACTTTCTGTGCTGTGGTTTTACTCTTGCTTAAATACCTAAGTTACTATTTAGCATTTGCTTTGATTGAATATGGATGATCATACATAGCTAGTAATATAATTGTATGATTAGTATGTTCAGGAAATCACGCTTGCACATACATTGCATGATCAAAAAAAGGGTGGGAAATTTACTATGTTAATTAAGCAAGTTCAAGTGAGGACAGCAAGGGGATTCTGTGCAGGTCCGACCAACTGGTTGAAGCTCCTTTTCATACTTCATTGCTTAATAGGATATTCTTGACCACCAAAACCAGAATTTGGCAGAAGGAAAGGGTTGCATCTCATTGCCTTCTAATTTACATACAATTCTTTGTAGCCTAGCAACAGGGAGAGAAACAAGTTACTTTCAGGTATTTGGTCATCCTATATCCACCACTTTTATGATTGTGAAATGATCCTTTATATTTCTAGTAGTACTCTTTGTCTAGAGGCCTACTTTATTTGATACTAATAGTCTTCAACTTTCTCATGATTATGATCAATGTTTATATGATATTTTCTACCCTTTAACCAAATTGTGTATTTATAATTAAATTGGGTTTTTAATCAATAGCTTATAGTTGAGTTTTACTTTTTGATCTAGAATTACTGTATTTATCTCTTATTGGATTACTTAGCCCATTTACATTTTTTAATTTTTAAATTATCATACTATAAAATTGACCTTTTTTGGTATTCATTTCTACAAATTTTAACACATTATAGATTCATGTATAATTGTTCTGTATCCCACAGTCAGGATACAGAACAATTTCCTTACCTCCCCTACCGCACCCTGCAAACTCTTTTTTTTTTTTTTAAAGATTTATTTATTTTATTACATATCTCCCCTCCCCCCTGCTGCGGGGACGCGCCGAGATTGGTCACTGCGCAGGCGCGGCTTCGGCTTCTGCTTCCATCACGGCCGGCTTTCAGTTCGCGGGTGGCTGGCTGCGCTCCATTCGCGGGCGACCTGCCCTGCCCGTGGCGGCTTTTGCCTGTCTGTGGCAGCTTTTTGCCCTGCCCACGGCGGCTCTGGCCCGCCCATGGCGGCTTGCCATTCTCAAGGCGGTCTGCCTGCTAGGAGAGATCCCCGGGAACCGAACCCGGGGCCTCCCATGTGGTATGCCGGCGCCCTATCCACTGGGCTATCCAGTCGGCCCCCACCCTGCAAACTCTTTTGTGCTATTGCTCCAACCTCTGGCAACAACTAATCTGTTCTTCACACTAGTTTTATCTTTTGGAGAATGTCATATAAATTGAGCAATAAAGAATGTAACCTTTTGAAACTGGCTTCTTTCACTCAGCATATTCCCTTAAACATTCATTCAAATTGTTACATATATTAGTAATTTGTTCCTTCTGATTCTTGAGAAGTATTCTATTATATGAATGTGTCATAGTTAATTCATTCACTTGTTGAGGGTCATTTGGCTTGTTTCCAGATTCTAAATGGAGTTGTTCAAAACACTCACCTATTTTTTTGTGTGAACATAAGCAATCATTTCTCTATGTTATGTGACCGGAAGTGGGATTGCTGGGCCATACTTGATATGAAATGGCCAAGCATTTTTCTCCAAAGGCTACCATTTTGCATTCCCATCAGCAATGTATAAAAGCTCCAATTGTTCTACATTCTCACCAGCACTTGGTATTGAAAATATTATTTATTTTAGCCAATATAAGAGGTACATAGTAACATTTCATTGTGGTTTTAATGTGCAATTTCTCTCTTTTTTAAAAGATTTATTTATTTACTTTTTTAAAATCCATTTTAACCCCCCACCCCCCAGTTTTTGCTGTTTTTGTGTCCATTCATTGGGCAATTCTCTGTGTCTGCTTCCTGCCCTCTCTTCTCATCCTTCTCCTGTCTTCACTGGGATTCGATCCTGGGAACATCCGACGTGGGAGAGGGGCGTTCTGCTACCTGCACCACCTCAGTTCCTGGTTTTTCGGCATATCTCGTCTTGGCCTTCCCCTGCGCCTCTCTTCTGTTATGTCATCATCTTGCTGCATGGTTCAGTGGGGCCTTGGGGGCTCACCTGCTTGCAGGGCCTGGCAGTGCACCTGCGCACCTTCTGTATTTTTCTTTATTTTACTGGGAGGTCCTGGGGATCTAACCCAGATCCCTCTATATGGGAAACAGACGCCCAACTATTTGAGCCACATCCAACCCCCTGCAATTTCTTAATGACTAATGATGCTGAACATCTTTTCATGTGCTTTCTTGCCATTCTTATATCTTCTTTGATGATGAGTATGATCATGTCTTGTGACCATTTTTAAATTGGGTTATTTTCTTATTTTTATATTTATTATTTTAATTTAATTAAAATTTTTTTGGATACAAGTCCTTTGTCAGGTATTTCATTTGCAAATATTTTCTCATTCTGTAGCTTAAGTTTTCATTCTTTTAATCATGTCTTTCACAGAAGAAAATTTATAATTTTGATGAAACCCAATTTATCAGTTTTTTTTCTTTTATGGATCATGTTTTTGGTGTCATGTCTAAGAACTCTTGGCCTAAGCCCAGGTCACAAAGGTTTTGTTCTTTTTTTTTTCCTAAAAATTTTATAGTTTTGCATTTTAAATTTAAATCTATGATCTATTTTAATTAATTTTTTATTAAGATGTAAGGTTTAGATTGAGGTTCATTTTTTGTTTGCATATGTATGTCCAATTGTTCCAGACCATTTATTGAAAAGACTATCTGTTCTCCATTGAATTGCTTCTGCACCTATGTAAAAAGTTAATTTGCCCTATTTATGTGGATCTATTTTTGGGCTCTCTTTTCTGTTTCATTGATCTATGTGTCTATCCTTTTGCCAATGTCACACTGTCTTGATTACTGTAGCATAATATATATAACAGCTTGTCTCTATCTAGAAAACATCCTGATAGAATTTTCTTGGGACTGAATTACACCTATAGATCAATTTCAGGGAGAATTCACATCGTTACTATGTTGAAAGTTCTGATCTATGAACATAATACATAACTCCATTTATGTAGGTTTTCTTTGCTTTTTTTTCCACCAGCATTTGGTAGTTTTCAGCATATATATCCTATACATAATCTGTTAGATTTATATTTAAGTATTTTGTTTTGGAGCTTGTATTATTTTGCTAGGTGTTTTGGTTTGCCAAAGGGCTGCCAATGCAAAGTGCCAGAAATGTGCTGGCTTTTATAAAGGGGATTTATTTGGGGTAAAAGCTTACAGTTCCAAGGCTGTGAAAGGTCCAAATCAGGCCACCATAAAAGATGCTTTCTCACCAAAGTCAGCTACTATTGTTTCTGTTGTCTGGGCATGTGGCAAAGCAAGATGGCTGCTGACCTCTACCGAGGTCTTAGTCTTCCCCTCCAGGCTCACTGTCTCCTCTGTGGGCCCAGTCTCTATGACCCTCTCGGGGGCTACTGTTTTTCTGCAGTCCTCTCTCTCACACTGCAGAATCAAATATGCCGGCTCCCTTTTACTTTTTCTGTCTCTTTGTCTCCCTGTGTATCAGGCCCAGCAAGAGGGCAGAGACTCAACATGAATCACAACCCACTCTTGTAATCCAGTCAAATGGGTCTCACACCCACAGAAATAGATTAGTTTAAAACATAATCTTTTGCTTTTTGGGATTGTAATGGTTTCAGAGTTCTATTTATTTGTGAATTCCAAAAATATAGATTGGATTGTTCTTGTAAGCTAATCTGTTCATCTGGGCATGATTGAGTTGTGATAAGGGCATTAACTGCCATGTCAGTGAGACGTTGAGCCCCGCCCCTTGGTGGGCGTGGTCTCAAGTATGGAAGGCTAGATAAGAAGCAGCAGAGAAACGCAGATTGAGAGAAGCAGATTGGGGGAAGCAGAGATTTGGAGAAGCAGATTTGAGAAGCAGTTCTGATGTTGGAGTGAGCCGATCACCGGATAGGCTACAGCTGGCCTTGCGGAGAGACGCAATGCAGAGAGTCTCATCGTCTTCAGCTGAACTCGTGAAGGAAACAGAAGCTAAGCCCGGAGAGAAACGCAGCCCCGGGAACAGAGGAACCCGGAAGCCTGAACCCTGGAGACGTCGGCAGCCATCTTACTCCAACGCGTGGACTTGGGTATGGGAAGAAATTTATGCTTTGTGGCCTGGTAACTGTAAGCTTCTACCCCAAATAAATACCCTTTATAAAGACCGACCAATCTTTGGTATATTTCAAAAGGCACACCTTTGGCTGACCAAAACAGGGATTCACAAAATTCAAACTGTCACACCAAGGCTGCTATTACAAAATATACCCCAACATAATTGGCTTAACTAACCAGAATTTATGGACTGACAGATTGGAGGCTACTAGTCTAAAATCAAGGTATTGCCAATTTATACCTTCTCCAAAGTCTGTAGCATTCTGGCAGTGGCTTGTGGGCAATCAATCTCTGTCTGCAACACATGGCAATCTGTTTCTTTCTCTCTTCTCCTTTGGTTTCTATTTCTATGTCCAAATTTCCTTTCTTATAAGGATGTCAGTCATACCAGGTTAAGGCCCACACTGATTCTGTTTGGCCTCATTTTAGCAGGATCTTTGAAGAGCCTACTTACAAATGAGTTCACACCCACAGGACCATAATTTAGGAGTTGAAGATCCCATTTCCAAAGAATTAAAACATCTACAGGACTAGGGGTTAGGACTTGAACATTTCTTTGTGGGGGACATGATTCAATCTACCACACTATTGCAATAAAAAAAAAATTGGTTCCCAATTGTATGTTACTAGTATATAGAAATATGGTTGTGACCTTGCCTCACTCATTAGTTCTATTAGTATTTTTTTTTTTAAGGTAACGGGGTCTGGGGATTGAACCTGGGACTTCATATGTGGAATGCCAGTGCTCAACCACTTGAGCTACACTGGCTCCCTCTATTAGTATTTTTGTGGATTCCCTGGGATTTTCTTTGTAGATGATTATGTTGTTTGCAAATAGGGACATTTTAATTTCTTTCCCAATCTATATGCTTTTTTTTTTTTTAAAGATTTATTTATTTTATTACATATCTCCCCTTCCCCCCCGTTGCGGCGACGCGCCGAGACTTGGTCACTGCGCAGGCGCGGCTTTCCCCGCTTGTGGGCGGCCTCTGCTTCCATCACGGCCGGCTCCAGTTCGCGGGTGGCTGGCTGTGCTCGATTTGCAGGCGACCTGCCCTGCCCGTGGCGGCTT
>PVKH010046327.1:0-10409 GCA_004027955.1 Chaetophractus vellerosus
AGAAAGAAAAATCAATACTTGTCTATACTTTTTCTTTTCTAAGTCAGATTGGAAATGTCATCTCAAAAACAGGGCCAAAATTATCTATGGTATGTGCTTACTGAACTAAGTTATCCTTATAATAACACATATAAAAATTAATAATAATAATAAAGGCCTTGGATACTCTTAAATGTACTTAGCAGAAGAAAGAAGAAACATACATATGTGCAAACACACACATATCAACATTTGGTAACCTCAGATACTTTTGGTGTTTTATTTATGGGTCATTATCACTATGTGACTAACCTTCATAATTATAAAAGTTTTTATTTCATCTTCACACAAAGCATACACCTAATTTAAGATTTATGAAATAGCTGATATTTTTTCTTTCACAGAATCATAATTTTCTTTCTTAAAAGAATTCTGAAAGAAAAGTGGTGTGTGATTACAAAGTACTCTCTAGAACCTAATGTTAATTTATAAAGTACAAATATATAACCGAATGAATTCAAATACAGTTTCCCTCCAAAATTTTTTTTTAAATCCAGTTATAATTTGAACATTTAATTGACATATTAAAATGCATTGGATCTTTATGTTTTGAAGACAAACTCCTTACTATCTATACTTTTTTTAAAAGAATAAACCTTTGTGAAAATGTTTGTTAAAAAAAATAATAATTTATGGGAACCAGCTGTAGCTCAATTGGTAGGGCTCCGGTTTACCACATGGGAGGCCCCGGGTTCCCGGGGCCTCCTCGAGCAGGCAGACCACCTGGAGAAGGAAAGCTGCCGCGGGCAGGGCAGAGCCACCGCGGGCAGGACAGAGCCGCCACAGGCAGGGCAAGCCCCCACAGACAGAGCAAGCCACACGAGCAAGCAGGCCACCGCACGGTGAACTGACTCAATGGGACGCCACAGCGGGGGCAGACAAGCAGACACAGAAGAACGCAAAAATGAACACAGCAAGAACAAGCAGAAAGGGGCAGGATATATACTAAATAAAAAATAAATCTTAAAAAATAATAATAATTTAGGACCATTTATTCTTAGTGAAGCATTAGTCATATTTTCAGATTCATCCGATTTATAAAATGTACCTAGCACATAATTTAAAGCATTATGTTCAAAAATTAAACATACTCTGACCATATCCACACAACTTAATTTTCTTTTCACAGAAGAGACAAAATGACGACAGAACACAATGAAATGAGAAAGATAATGCTATATAGACTACTGTTATTTATGTTACACATTATTGTTCAGAGACATCAACCTTAAGCACATATTTGACCATAGCATTCTCCTGCCGTTTGTGTGTCTATAGTTTATTGTAAACAGTAACGGGAGCCACAGATACCTTTTAAGCAGGAGAATGACAACTGCATTTCAGGAATAAAAAATCACTTCATCTGATCTGGGGGAAAAATTTAAAGGGGCAAAAGTAAATGTCATAAAAGCACTACATTTTCCTGCCTTTACACTTCTACTACCATCTCCTGACTCCTTCTTTTCCCCATTGCCTCTTACACTCACACTCTAATCACACTGAATGTCATCCAGTACATTCAAGATAGCAAGTGTTTTTCTCTTTTACACTTTAGTTTTTCCAATTTTTTTAACTCTTCCAAAAATACTCACCCCACCCTTCTCTGCCTGTCTAACTCCCACTCATCCTTTAGGCAGAAAATTATAAATCACATCCTTGTGAAGCATTCTCTGATTTCCCAAGCCTAGACTGTGGTCTTCCCAGGTCCTGCAATAGCTCAGTGTACTTCCCTGCTTACCACACTTACCACGGAGGGTTTAAGTGTATCTTTCCTTGTGTTAGCTCTGCTGGCTGGGACCCTTAGACTTCCTTAGTCACCACTGTGTACACAGTGCCTGGCATGGTGCTTGCTATATAGAGATGGCTTAATACACAGTTCCTCAAAAAAAAAAAAGGAATGTCTCAATAACTACCATTTTTGTTTTATTTCCCCCCAAAAAAGGACTTCACAATTTGTTCAAGGCTGGGCCTTCTCAGAAAGCATACATTTACTGACTGGCCTTCCCTCTAAACAGCTATATTACCAGCTGATCTGACTAAAAATACGTACACCTTAGAAATTGACGTGTTTTAAGAAAATGTAGTCTCTATGTAGAATATAATGAAAAAATTGGCTGGTCTATGTGCTCTGTTCTGGGGGAAGCAACCTCTGAATCTTTAGCATTTTCTGTGATAGGAGTGTCTTTTGCTATTCATGGTGGCCTCTGACCATACCTGGTAGTTCATGTGTTCAGGACACATCTAGGGAGGGGCCAGCCGCCCTCCTTAGAGAACTGGCTGACCCCACAGAAAGAAAAAGCCGTGGGCCTGCAGACTGGAACTCAACCAAACATGCCTATGCGATGAGACTCCATATAAAAGAGGAGTTTCCATGTTTAATCAAATATAGCACCCTTGTGCCAGGAGGGTGACTCCTTCTGACTCCATATGGAGAAGACATGGAAGGAAGCTTGTGTCTGAGCTACTTCCAGACCTCATCCAATTCATCTCCTCTTCTGCCTTCTTACTTCTACCCTTTTACTATGCTAAGTAAAATAAAATGGCCACCTGCATCAGGTGTTGCCAAGAGGGACCCCTTTCCAAGAAAGGATTTTCCAGAAGGCAAAAACAATTGACCTGGAAGGCTTTCCAAGAATTATGGACCAATGGAACGCACCCTACAGAACCGCAGAAAAGCAATTATCTGGTGATAAATCAGTTTCAGTTCAGGAAAAATAGTTTATCAGAAAGAACATATGATACTAATAATGTATCTTTGCTCCCCACTTTGTAAGACCCCCTATGAAAAATGAAAACTTAACATCAGCCAATCAGAACATTTCCTCATCTGCTTCTGCGTTTGTCCTATATGCGCTTCCCCTTTACACACATCATATTAAGCAAGTCTAATTAAAGGTTCAGTTCCAGTAAGATATCATGTTTTAACTGGTCTAGCACCTTACCACTTTAGGGGTGGTACTGCCCAATTGGGAAATAATTTGTTGCCCAAATAAACTTTAACAAAAATGTTTAATTGCCTAAATTCATCTTTGACAACTATAATAAAACTATAATAATAAGTAAAGTTCTCTCAGTGACTTATATGAGTCATTCTGCCAAATTACTGAAACTAAGGAGGTGGTGGGAACTTCCAAATTTGTAGGCAATTGGTAAAAGTGCAGGGGTTAGGTCTCTGAACTTGCGACTGGAACCTGAAGGGCAATTTTATAGTGATTGCCCTTACCCTGGGCAGTCTAGCCTAAACTCCAGGTACTGAGACTCAGAATTGAATTGGGTTGAGTGACTGGGCAGTCTTTGCAGAGGCTGACTGAAATTTCTGTTATCTATACAGTTGGTGTCAGAAGCTATATTGTTTGAAGTTGTAAAAGTTTTTGATAACCTGTACACCATGTCATTGGAAGTTATTTTAACATAAGCAAGAAATGCATTTAAACAAGTGAAACATTGTCAGTAGTAAGACTGTTGGAATGAGATTCAAAGCTCAAGAAGACATTCCAGATTATTTCACCAACCTGCTCTGAGAAGGCAGGAAAATTGTTTTTTCTCACTGAATTTGTAGCTTCCATTTCCCTACAATGGGGGGTTTTAAAGATTATCTCTAAAGTCCAATTTATTTTAATAATTTGTATAGGGTCCGGCTAGATAGCTCAGTGGATAAAGAGCGCGCTGGGATACCACATGGGAGGCCCCGGGTTCGGTTCCCGGGGACCTCTCCGAGCGGGCAGACCGCCTTGAGAATGGCAAGCCGCCATGGGTGGGCCAGAGCCGCCGTGGGCAGGGCAAAACGCTGCCACGGACAGGGCAAAGCCGCCACGGGCAGGGCAGGTCGCCCGCGAATGGAACGCAGCCAGCCACCCGCGAACTGAAGCAAGAGCCGGCCGTGAATAGAAGCAGAAGCCGCCCACAAGCGGGGAAAGCCGCGCCTGCGCAGTGACCAAGTCTCGGCGTGTCGCCGCAACGGGGGGGAAGGGGAGATATGTAATAAAATAAATAAATCTTTAAAATAAATAAATAAATAAATTCCCCAGTATAGGCAGGTGCTTTTGAATACCCTCTTTTCCCAAAGAAACCTCTCTCCAGCTTTTCTTCTTCCTAGGATTTTGACATGTCTCTTGTTTGCCTCAAATGTAATCTTTTGCCCTAGGCAGCAGTTAATTGTTCATTTGTCTTACGATGTTTTCAAGAAAGCCCTCTACATAATGACTCTTCTGTCCTGAGTGAGTTTTGAGTTAGGTGAAACAAAGCTTGTGTCAGTCCTTCAGGTAGCCCTCAGACAGGTTAGACAGATAAGGTCTGCTTGCTCTCTTTGGAACCAGGGACCAGGATCCCACAATTGAGAATGTGTGCTGCCATCTTCAAGACTGCCACCACCTTGGGGAGGAGGATAGGGCAAGGGCAAGTAAAAATGCCACAAAACTTTCCTACCATTTTTAAGTTGACTTGTTCTTGATTCAGCATTTTCTTGGTTGCTATAAATCTCTGGCTATTTTCCAGAGTTCTGATAAAATTGATTCTAAAAGTTTTTGCCTGATTTTTTCAGTGTTTCTGTGGAGCAGTGGGCCATTGAAGCCACCTACTCCATCATTTTCTCTGAGGTCACTACATGGTTTAATTTTTACATTTAAATCTCTGATCCAGGGGGTCTGCTGTAGCCCAACTGGTAGGGTGCTGGTTTGCCACATGGGAGGCCCTGGGTTCAGTTCCCAGGGATTCCTCGAGCGGGCAGACCGCCTTGAGAAGGCAAGCTGCCGCGGGCAGGGCAAGCCCCCGCGAGCAGGCAGGCCACCGTGCGGTGAGCTGACTCGGCGGGTCGCTGCAGCGGGGGGAGACAAGCAGACACAGAAGAACGCAAAGATGAACACAGCAAGAACAAGCAGAAAGGGGAGGGATATATAATAAATTTAAAAAATAATAAAAAATAAATAAATCTCTGATCCATATGGAGTTTATCCTAGCATACAATGTGAAGTATGGATTCAATTTTAATTTTTGCCAAATGGCTATTCAGTTGTCCTAACTCCATTTATTAAGAAGTCTATCTTAATGCTAAGTTCTATTTCTAGATTTTCTCATGTGTTTCATTGGTCTGTCTATTCATGCACCAATACTATACTGTTTTAATTACTGAGGTTTTATAGTATACTTAAATATCTTGTAGGGCTAGTACCCCCTCATTGTTCGTATTTTCAGGGTTTTCCTGGCTATTCTTGATTGCTTATTTTTCAATGAGAACTTCATAATTGATTTGTTTGACTTTAGAAAAACAACAGTATCCTCATTGGGAGCACATTAAATTTATAAATTAACTTGGGAAGAAGTGATGTCTCTATGAGTTGAGTTGGCCTGTGTAATTAAATATTTTTCAAGTCTATTTTTGTGTATTTTAGGAGTGCCTTATGTTTTTTATTTATAACTTTCTCATGTTCTAGGAAGAAAGGGTGAGGGGAAGAGGTGAGGGTACAAGATGATAATATTCTCCATACCTGCAGATGCCTGGGCTTGGGCATCAGTGTGGCGCTGGCAGACTCTACTCAAGAATGCACTCACTTGACGCAGGGAAAGGGCATTATGCAGTGTTTCCAGGGGATAAATGGTAGGTACCATGGAACACCCTTCAAATCCTGCAAGGGTAGAGAAGAGCAAAATCAATGTTATTCCTGCTAGATATTCCTTAACTGGTTAATGAAGCATGGAGGGCCCCTGAGAGCCATCTGGAGAGTCCATGGCTTTTGGAGTATGGGTATCCAAAATTCTCAGAAGAGGGAACTCTTTAAAGCCTCTAAGGGAGTCTGTCTTTCTCACCTCCAGATTCCTTAAAAAGTCTACCTGTAAAGGCCTCCAGGTGAATAAAATCACCTCTTATCCTACCTATGGAGAGCCTGTGCTGTCCCATGGAAAAATCAACAAAATCCAAGTAGGGTAAGCACCTACATTGCACCTAGTGCTTTCTGGGGAAATAAACAAGGGTCTAGAGGCAAGGGATGAATTTGTAGGCTCTAGTATGAGGTAGGAAGGTCATGGAGCTAGGAAGAAACAGCAGATTTCAGGGATCATGAACAAGATAACCAGATTAAAGAGGAGGGTATGGAATCTAAGGAGAAGTTCATGCAAATTTAGGATATGGGTAGAAAGGCCAGAATATTTGGAAGCAAGCTGGAGGGCATGCAATATACATGAAGCTCAGCCCAGGAAAACCACATGCATGAACAGGCTGGGGGATGGAAGTTCTTTCTTGGTCATTTCCATCACATCAAAGTGTCTCCCTTCTGATCTCACTGGAAGACTCCAGACTTACTAGGATCTCTATACTCCATCAGAAAAAATTAGGCAAACTCCCTAGAAAACAAATAAATACATATTCTCTGCTCTAAACCCAACAATTCCAATGTAGGTCCACCAGTACAGGTAGGGTCAAGGATATATCTAAATGTGTAACCCTAATCCCAGGGACTGTTGGTGTAATCATTTACCCACTGGAGGCTCAAGAAACACATACCCCCAACCATTTTTTTTAGTCTCCAATCTTTCCTATGCCTCCTCTATAACTCCTTAAAGGGACTAGGGTAGGCTGGACAAAATATCTATGCAAGACTTAATCTCCTAAAACCCATAACTCAAAAGAATTATACCTTGCCATCTGCCCTTGGCCCTTGTTTACCTCAAGGATTTAGACAGGGCCTCCACTGCTATGCTTCAATTTCTCCCTGTAATCTAGCAGTAGAAGTGTAGGAGAAGTACAGTCTTTAGTTCCTCAAAGTGGCTAGGAAAAGTCTGGACTGGAAGATGATAGTAGTAGAGGTTTATAGACATAAGAACAGATTCCAGGACAAGAGATTAGCCCTAAACTGAACAGAATTTGGGGATGGATAATGTTAGGGGGTGGTGAGGAAGGAGAATAGGAAAGGGATGAGCAGCCAATGCTACAGCTACCAGGCAGTCTGGTCCCAATCCCATCCAAGCTCTAAATGCAAGTCACATAAACTTAGGGGATATAGGAGAAAGGCAGAGGTGGGCTCTCTTGCCAGAAGTGCAATAAGCAAAGCAGTCAGTCCCAGCCAGGGTAGTGGCAGCAGCCAGCTTGGTGGCAGGGGGTACCGTAGAGGCACTCGGGGTCATCCTGGCCTGAGCGCAGCCAGTTCCGGAAGAGGCGCAGGTGGTAGGAGCACTGGTGCAGGTGATGCGCCAGCGTGGCATCCAAGGAGACTGGCCGGCCCCCTGGGCAGTCAGAGGAAAAACTGCGCAGCAACCGGACCACAGGGTGCTGGTCATCCAGCAGTTCTGGAGGGGGTGGGGGACCACAGCAGGAAGCACAAAAGATAAAGAAAGAGAAGAGGGAGAGACAATGAGGGGAGCACTGACTGACACAAGCATTACTGGGAGGTGGGGGCCACTCAGCTCCAAGGTGAGCAAAAAGAGAAGCAGAGATGGTCAGAGCCACTGGGCATCTCTTGTAGGGAAGAAGGGTGTTGGCAACACACAGTGAGTCTTAAAGAAGGGGCTAGTGAGAACTCATCATACAGCAAGGCTTTTCCCTTCCTCCATGAGCATAATTCAGTCAGTGCTTGCAGATAGCAGCCACATCATTCTGGATAGGGGTGAATTTGCAGTTCTGTGGCTGGGAGCCTTGACTAGAACTTCAGTGCCCCTGATCTGTCTCGGGCAAACCCTAGTTAGGGGCTGCCTTTCAGACAAATTGATTTATGAGGTTGGGATAGAGATGAAAAGATTCGAAAGCACCCAGAGAAGAGGGTCAAGAATGTAATAGGGCATCAAGATAAAGTCTGAAGCTAAAAAGGCTTCCGAAGGCTCAGGCCAGGCCCTCTGGACCAGGCTCTAAGTTACCACAGGACTGGTGCTAGGCAGCTAGCACAAGAGATTAAGACTCCTTTTAAACAGAGTATGTAAAAAAAATGGAAACAATTTGTGAAAATGCCAATATTGGCTAATCAGTCTTTATCTCACTCTTGTTCAAATAAACAAATTTTAAAAATATTTGCATAAGTCTCCAGACTTGGGAAACTCTGAATCCATTACAGAGGCTAAAAGTTCGATAATTTTATATTTTCTTCCCATTGCTGGTGAGTCTAAGTGTACTTTCTTGTGCTGGTAAGAAGTTTCAATCCTTTAACACTCATTATTATAGTTTCTTGGCAAACTTGGTGGATCCTTGTGATTCAGCTGCAAAAGGTTGAAGGCAGTGAAAGGCATGGGAGGAGGGGGCAAAAGACAGTGGGAAAGGGTATGGAAGGAACTGTTATGGAAAGATCTTGGGAAAAAGATATGGGGTCTTGAGACCTGATGTGAAGATGGTAAGACTCTGAGGACAGGATGTTGCTATAGAGTACTAACTGTAGTGATTCAGGAAGGTAGGATCAAAGTATCTGAGAATAACTTCTCAGAACTCCCAGACCAGAATTCTTCCCACAGGCTGATCCCTCATGAGACTATGGTTTTCAGAGACCCAAGTTTGGAGGCCAGGACAGGTTTCAGCTCTATCCAGGCTGGTCCGGTGAGCACTAACTTTACCAAAGGTCACACAGTTGTGGAGTCCCTAGGAGATGATAGGCTTGGCAAATTCAGTGGGCATACTCTGACATTCTGGATGCAGGTGAGCCAGTCTTTTTCCCACTATATTAGTTTACTTTGGTGAGTTCAGCATGCAGTTTAGTAATGGGCTATACTTGTGTATTTATAATTTAGTCACAGGATGACACAAGCTTATCAGAAATAGAGGCAAGGATGGTTGAGGGTCGCCCTCCCATCAAAGTAAGGAGGCAACATTGCCTTGCCTCCTTTTCAAAGCCAGTTCCAGTTTTTCCAGTTGTTGTCTCAAAGCTAGACATCACGGCAAGATGGTGGTGATCAAACAGTAGGTTTGGCACACTGCTGTGACAAATCTGCCACAACGAATTGCAGACAGAGCATCCATTCTCTAATTGCCAGGTCAGGCAAACAAGATCTTGGCCAAGGGATAGAACTCTCATATTGTCCTGAGGGCTAAATTAAATTTAGATATCTTCAGTGAGACAAATAATAGCTCTAAACCTCTCCTGCTGTAATCAGGTAGATTCCAGATTCTGGCTTATCAAACACTTTAGCTTCTAAGCTAAAGTGCAAGAGGAACAAGGGAGGCCACAAGACCCCTCAGATAGTATACAGGTTATTGGAAGAGATCTTGAATAGCATCTCTTGGGAAGCAGGGGTAGCTCAGTGGTTAAGTGCCTGCTTCCCATGTACGAGGTCCTGGGTTCAATCTCCAGTACCTCCTAAAAAAGCACTCTCCTGAACTATATATGAATTTTCCAAGTCTCTCTTCCTCTCCTCCTTTTGGTAGAAATATTTCTTATTTTCTTCAACTGATGAGGCTGCTAACCAAGGCTTCTGGGAATGGAGAGATTTAAGTTTGAGGGTCTATTTTATGAACTTGGGTTTTTTTTCATGAAGCCTGAGAACTAGGAAATCCTCACTAGTGATTTAGTTCTGATTTCAGGGTCCCAAGTCCCTGGTACCATTTCCTCAACCCTAAATATCATGTGTCCTAAGTCCAAGTCCCAGGTTCTGAGAGTGGTGCATTAGGTTTTACTCTGAAGGTGACAGTGGTACATGAAGGCCAGAAAAGCTTGAAGATAAATGAGCAGGCATTGCCCTGCCACTCTGAATGGGAAGCTCCTATCACAGGCACAAATGGGAGCCTGGAGGGATAAACTGAGGAAGTAAAGGCTAGTCAACCTAGGAAGAGGTTTTAGGAGCACCAAGTACAGATGTATGGCTGGAATGGACTAAAACCTAGCAGCTGGCACTGGCTAGGGAGCAGGTGGTCAACGCCTGGAGACTTTTCCAGCCAAGAAGCCAGGCTGCATTTACCTGCTTCAGAATGTCTTAGCTCTTGGACAGAAGAAAACTATATCTAACAAAACTGTATTTACCTTAAAGACAAGATACAAAATAGAAAAAACTAAGGATATAAAAGATAAAACCTCAACAGGGAGAGAGTCCTGGGTTCCCCTTCCATGCCTTACAAAGAGACCATAGCCCTCAGTTCTCCCACCAAAGTGTGAACAAACCCAGTTCAACATTTTTGAAATATTATTCATTCTTAAGCTCCCCCAGACATCTCAACCCTTCACTTCTAGCTTCTCTGAGAAAGTAGTACCATAGGTAGGCTTGGACGACATTGACACTACACTGAAAAATTTTTAAGTTATAACCCTTTTTTCTTTACCTACTACCTGCTACTCCTTTCTTTTTTTCTTTCACCCCAAACCAGTCTGGGCTCCTGTTTTCCAGGCCCAGGTACTAGGTTAGTCGTAACATAAAGCAGATGTCAGAAGCAGGAGAGCCACACAAAATACACACAATGGTAGGAGACA
>PVKH010046328.1:0-10408 GCA_004027955.1 Chaetophractus vellerosus
CAAGATGGGTCTTAATCCTATTACTGGAGTCCTATAAACAGAATGAAATATAGTCATAGACAGAGAAAGCCATAGGAAGCAAGAAGCTGGAACCCTGAAGAGAAGGGAGAAACCAGGAGATGCCGCCATGTGTCTTGCCATGTGACAAGCTAAGGACCAAGGATTGCCAGCAGCCAGCCCCCAAACACCACAGTTTTTGGAAAGTATTGCCTTGGTAACATCTTGATTTGGACTTTTTCGCAGCCTCAAACTGTGAGCAAATAAATTCCTATGGTTTAACCCGACCCATATTTGGTATTTGCTTGATCATCCTAGAACACTGAAACACCTGGTATTCCCTTTCTCCTCATTGCTCACTTGCTTCTGGTTCTGGCCAGCATCTATTATGACAGTAAGATGTTGAGGTAGAAGTTTTGGCTCTTTGGTGACAGGGGGTTGGTGTTAAAGGCAGTAGGAGAGCTCTCAGAACAAGGCAGGTAAAGGAGAGGGCAGATGGGTGAGAGCGTCTTCCACACTCCATCCCTTGGCAAATGCTCCTCAGAGGAGCATTTCATTATCGCAGACTTTTGAACATGTGGTCTACTTTGGAATCACTTCAGTGTTTCTTAAAAATTCAAATTCCTTATCTTGCCCAAGATTGCCAAATTCGGCTCCTTGAATGTGGAAATCTGCATTTTAACAAGCTCTTTCACAGCTATTATGCCAAGGAAAAGTTTGAGGATTATTCTATTAATAGTAGATGCTAGGCTAAAAAATCCAGCTCATCTTTTCTATCATGTTTGCCACTGTTTTTTTTTTTTTTTGAAAGATTTTTTTAAAAATTTATTACATATCCCTCCCCCCTTTCTGCTTGCTCTTGCTGTGTGTCCATTCCTGTGTTCCTCTCTGCCCACTTTGTCTCCCCCCCATTGCGGTGACGCGCTGAGACTGGTCACCACGCAGGTGGCTTTGCCCCGCTTGTGGGCGGCTTCTGCTTCCATTCACGGCCAGCTCTGCTTCAGTTCGCAGGTGGCTGGCTGCGCTCCATTTGCGGGCGACCTGCCCTGTCCGTGGCGGCTTTGCCCTGTCCGTGGTGGCTTTGCCCTGTCCGTGGCAGCTTTTTGCCCTGCCTACGGTGGCTCCACCTGCCCACAGCAGCTTGCCTTCTCAAGGTGGTCTGCCGGCTAGGAGAGGTCCCTGGGAACCGCACCCAGGGCCTCCCATGTGGTACACCGGCACCCCATCCACTGGGCTATACGGCTGGTCCGTTAGCCACTGTTTTTAAGAAGAAAACTCTTGTAATATTTACTTGGTGTTCATCATATGCCAGGTTTTGTACTAAGCCATGATACAATAATGGAGCAATTAAAGAAATTTTGCAGTTACAGCCTAGGAGATTAAGTAACTTGCCTAAAGTGAATCAAGGAGTGTGTGGTAAAGTTCAAGTTCAAATGTAGGTTACTTTCATTTCAAAATCAGAGCCCTTAACCTCTAAAACAGTGGTTTTTAGAGGGCAACAGAAAGTATCAGAATCACCAGGAGAACTTGTTAAAACAGTTTGCCAAACCTCATCTCCAGAGTTTTTAATTCAGCTGGTCTAGGTTGGGACCTGAGAATTTACAGTTCCAAAAGTTCCCGGGTAATTCTGAATCTATGGATCCAGGGACCACACTTTGAGGACCACTGCTTTAAACCTAGTGCCTACCATTGCTCTTTTGTGTAAACCCAGAGACAGTTAAGACCAGCTTTGATCCCAACAAGCCATATCTCTATTCAAAGATTCCAACTGCAGTCACCAAATGAATTATGTGACAGTTGGTATTGAATTGGAAGTTGGCTCCATTGTTATGAGATTAAACATGCACACACAGCCCAGTCACTACAAAGTTGGGCTCAAAGTGTAAGATACTTGAACTCACCTATCAGAGGGACATTTTCTGAGGCTGGCATGATCTCTGCCACCATGAGCTGAAATACAGTCATGGCCAACAGGATTGTCACTCCCAAGGAGACCTTTTCCCCCGAGGCAGCTGGGAGGTAAAAACTCAAGGGAGCCAGAAAAGATATGAGGACACATGGGATGAGGAGGTTGACGATATAGAATGAAGACCTCCTCTTGAGGAGAAGAGTGAACGTCACATCTGGGTAAGGCTCCGAGCAGCAGCCATAGGCGATCACATTCTTCACAGCAGGCATGCCGTGGACCTCCCACTCCACATCTTCAATAAAGTCAGAGAGGTCTCCACTGTCCAGGGCATTGAATATGTCCACTTGATTGCCATTGTAGGTCCAGGAACCAAAGGTCAGGTTGCACTGCTGGTTATCAAAGGGGAAGTAGGTGACATCCACCACACAGGAGCTCTTGGTGATGGCTGGTGCATCCCAGGTGATCAGCCCATCGTACCGCAGGACCACATTGGTGTTCACAGGCTCAGAAGATTCGTCGTCAGCCCTGGAGGTCAGACAAGGAAAACGAAGGCTCCTTTCTAGGAGAACTCACCACCTTCCTTATCCCAGACAGCCCACTGCCCCACACCCATCACTTTAGCATCTTTACCAACGGGTTACCACTTTCCCTGTCACCCTGGCTTAAAGCTTGAATTCAACTCTAAATCGCCCTTCTCTTCCATTTCCTGTCACTAGGCAGGGCCCAGATTCTCTTGGACTCTCCCTTGAAGGCATCTCTGCTCTAGTCCCTCCCTCTCTATTCCTATGCCACTTTTTAAATTCAGGTTTAATGATGTAAGCATCTGGACAAAAAAACTCAGCTTTGTCAGGACCAAACCCTGACTTAAACTCTTACCTGAGTTTGTTAACTTTGGATGCCAGAATGTTAAAATGGCTTTTTGTTGCTGTTGTAAGCACTGTATATATTTATTGTAGAATATTTGGAAAACACAGAGAAAAAAATTCAATCGCCCATATTTTTAAAGATAATCACTTATTCTGGACATACCTTCTTTTTACTTTATCTACACCTATGCTTCCCTTTTTTGGTGACAGAATTTCAATTTTCTTTTAGGAAGTTACTTTTTCTCCACCACCAAGGAGGCAGAACTGTTGGCTCCAGGCCCCTCTGACCAGAAGCTGGCTGTGTGCCCTGAGCTAGGCTCAACTGATTCTCTTTCTCTGGAATTGAGATTTTAAGAATGACCCAAAAACACAAAAACATTTGGAACAGAGTCATCCTAATAATTTTCTGCTGGGGTTCCAGATTAGCCAAACCCGACCAGAATCCAGAGGGCAAGGGGGTCCACTGACTGAAAATATCACCCCAGCTGCTCAGGAGTCATTAGAAGATATTATTCTTTAGCCACTTCATTCAACGTATTTATCTAATCACTGTTCAATCCCAATTTTATTTTATCTTTCTGGATTCTCTGATCACATCACTTAGTAGCTCAAAATTTGCAAAGCTTTCCTGTGGCATCAAATAGTTCAAACCTCCTCAACTGAGTGTTCCAGATGTTCCATTATCCACTCCCATCACACTTTCTAGCCTGATGTCTCCCACTGCTTTCCTTCACTTATGTTCCATCAATCAAGACTAAAACCCTAAAAGACCCTGTGAGTTCCTGTCCCTCTTATTCAAACACTTCTAGTTATAATAGCCCCCTTTTCTGTATATACAAATCTAATTCGTCCTTCAAGACTCGGCTCAAATGCCTCTGCAAAGCCTTCCCCCTCTCTCCTATGAGACAAAATCCATGGTTGAAGAACTGTGGCACCTTATTTCTATGTTTCAAGGGACTTACCTTTTTTACCTTGTATTATGGTTATTTACATGCAGTTCTTATTAGATCATTCCTTGAGCCAGAGACTAAGTCTTAAAATCCTCATTTACTCCTCAACACACTGCAATATGTCTTGCACAGAGAATGATTTAACAAAGAAAGTTAAGTAGGTAGGTAATCAGGTTGATTGAATAAATAAGGCTCATCCTCCTTTAGAAAGTGCCAAGACATCATAGAAGATTCATGGTGAGAACTGGGTTCAAACACTGGTTTAGATGGTTTAATTGTAAGCAAGTTACATCTCTGTCACTCATCTGTAAAAACACAGATTTTAATACTCACCTTAAGATTTCTTTTTAAATTTTGTATTAAGTAAATAACTATGTGTATTAGTTTCCTATCACTGCTGTAACAAATTCCTACAGCCTTAGTATCTTTAAACAACACAAGGTTATCATCTTACAGTTCTTCAGTTCAGAAGTCCTAAAATCAAGCTGTCCACAGGGCTGTATTCTCTCAGAACCTCTAGGGGAGAATCAGTTTCCTTGCCTTTTCCAGTGTCTAGAGGCTGCCTGCATTCCTTGGCTCCTGGCCCTTCAATGCACCGTTCCGATTTCTGCTTGCTTCATCGCATCTCCTAGTCTGTTTTTGACCCTCCTGCCTCCCTCCTCTAAGGATCCTCATGATTACATTGGGTTGACCAAGATAATCCAGGATAATCCCCCATCGCAACGTCCGTAACTTAATCACACCTGCAACATCCTTTTTGCTATGTAAGGTAACATATTCACAGGTTTCAGGGATTAGGACACCGACATCTTTGGGGGGCTATTATTCTGTCTACCACATTATGTAAAGCTCCAACTCAGTGCCCAACACATAGTAGGTGTCCAATACCTATTAGTTTCTTCTCCTTCCCACTGATTCTAACTGGGTTCCATATTCTCAACTAAAATATGAAAAAATTACAAGTCCAAAATAAAAAGTGGAGGTTGGGAAAGCAAGGTTCAATAATATAATCCTGACAAAATACTTCAATTGTTTTCCTCTTATCTCTTCTTTCCTCAGCCACTAAATGCCTTCCAGGCAGCCCCTCCACCCTTCCCTGTCTGATTAAAGACTGAGCTAACTTGAGTCATTTTGCCCTTGAGCTTACAGGTTTTTTCCAGCAGGGACAGGAAGAAGCCCATTCCCAGGAATTGGGAGGAGTGGGCTGGTAAAGGAGAGAACAGGAAGAGTCAACCAGTTTTTTTTCAGTCAGCAGGGAGTTCCTGTACCCTCAGCATGGATTTTGTTTACTCAATCCCATGATCCCTTCCTTTGTCCATCTCCAAAGTCTCCATCTTTCATGAGTCTGCTTTTAGTTCCCTTTCATATGAAAAAGAAGCTCCCCTCTCTTTTCAAGGCTAACCTCATTTCTTATGTTGTGACTTTCTTTTCCTCCCAGGTCTCCTTCAGGATTTTGTCCCCTCTTGGTCCCTCTTATTTTCTCTGGCTCCTCTAGAGCCTTCCCAATTCTGCTACCAAGTCTCCCCTACCAATTTCCCTTCCTCTCAAATACTCCCTACCTCTCTCATCTCCTTCAGCACACTGGAGTCATTTATATGTGCTACTCTCAATCCCCCATCTGGCTTTTATTTCTCAACCACTGCAATTTGGCTTCTTCCCCATGAGCTCTTTCAATTCTTCCCAAACATTTCACACTGTGGATTGTTCTTGACATACTTTCTTCTCTTGGTTTCTATGACACAACTCTCTCTCTCTTTGTTTTTCTCCTACCTCTTTAACCATTTCTTCTAAGTCTTTTCTGTAAATTTCTTAAATGTAGGGTTCCCCCAACTTTACACTCAGCGTTTTCTTTCCATCCTTGAGTGGTTCGATCAGGGCTTAAAGGTTTTTTGGCATTTCTATACCTGACCTTCTTTGTAAGTTTAAGATTTGCCTTTCAATTCCCTTATTAGACACCTCCATGTGGCTGTTCCTTGGGTCCCCCAAACTGAACCGGCCTCACACCAAACTCATCTTTTTCTTCAAACCTGTTCCTCCTTTCTCTTCTTTATTCCAGTCTCATCTAAAAGTCTTGCCATCCTCTCAGTCATCTAGGCTACATAAGCAAACCTAAAAGTTAAATTGTGCATGAGTCCTTCTGAATACAATAGGACATCCAATTCTTCACTAGGTCTAAAATCCAACCATTAAAATTAAACCTTAAAAATTTGCGCAAGATGCAAATTTGAAATTTATGTAGCCCACACTTTACCTAATCTAAAAATGCTAGGAATCCTTGCAGCTTTATGTTTGTCTTATGCAATTAAAGAGAATAGCTCTACCTTCTATTCTCTTTAATTGCATAAGACAAACATAAAGTCTTCCCCATAAACTTCTTTCTTCCAAAACTAAGCACCAACAAATTCAACTGCTCTTCATATGAGATGGCTTCCAGGCCCATCACCATCCTGATCTCGGTCTGACAAGTCTAGGCCCATGGATTCAGGCACAATGGTGAGTCTAGATGTTAAGCATCTTCCTGTCCGAACTATCTTCATCACACTCTATAATGACCCTCCCTTCCTTCCTCACCACCACTCAGGAAGCCCATTTTGTGGCCTATAAAATTCTGTGTCAGCTTCTGAGAAGTGGTGATATTATATCTGGGATCAGAAGATTCTATAGAGTCAAGAAGTCAGCTAGAAAGACCATGGCAGAGAACAACTATGACTGGGGTTCCTCCTTTGCCTGACCTTAGGTGCTCTCTTCTATTCTTATTTCAGTTGGTTTAAGGAATGCAAATACCATGCAGCAGAGCTACACTTAAGAGTTCTCTCTAAACAGTCAAACTCTGAAGTAACTGAGAAGGAGAAAGAGGATCAGAAATAGAATTGTCCATGTCAGGAGGGCAGGAGAAGATTAAAGAACTAATCCAGAGGAACAGGAAAGAATGGACTAGTCAGCATGGTGAAAAGTCTCTGTGTGAGAAAGGGATGGGACACAGAACTCACTTGGCATCTCAAGGCCAATGATCTTGGGGGAAAGGAATGGAGAGTGGAACAGAATTTACCAAAACCACAGTAGTCTTGTGTGAGTGCATGAGCATATTACTGGTTTCTTTGATAAGAGGGTATGGAGGTAGGCTTAACTTAGGTTTCATGCAAGCTTAGTCACTGCCTCAGCCAATCAAAGCAGGAGGGAGAGGAGGACCAGAGTTTCGTTTGTTTTCTAGGGAGAATTGTTAAGGGAGAATGCTCTAAGAGATCTGTGTCAAATGTCTTCTCAGATTACTCTCCTGCACCCTATGGGTGAGAGAGATAATGAACAACATATCTCATTTTCTTATTCTGTGTGTGTGTGTGAAAGAGAGAGAGAGACAGGGAGAGACACACAGACAGAGAAAGAAAGACAGAGAGACAGAAAACACACATGGGGAGGAAGGATGAACTCAAGTAATAAAGCACCAGCACTTGAATATTATCTTCCTTGAGAAGGATATAGAAGAATCATCTGGCCCTCGGGGTGGGAAATAGACAGCAGGATCAGGGCAATGATTCAAGAGGTCATGACCCTTGGACAAGCTCTCTAAGGGGAAAGGAAGAAGGCAACCAGAGTTGCTTCCTCAAGGGACATTCATGTCCACTAGAAGGCTGAGTTTCCAGGAAAGTCCCTTAGCTGCTCCACATTCACCTTGTTCTGAGCCACCATAGGACCTTTCCCAACTTGGTGGTTTGGAGCTATGCACCTAGAAAAACATGTTCTTAAACTTAATCCATTCCTGTGGGTGTGAATCCACTGTAAATAGGACCTTTTGGTGAAGTAACTTCAGTTAAACTGTGGTCCATCTTAAGCAGGATGGGTCTTAATCCTATTACTGGAGTCCTTTATTAGCAGAATGAAATACAGACAGATAAAGAGAAAGCCATAGAGGGAGCAGCCAGAAGCTGAAATTAATGGAACCTGGAAGAGAAGGGAGAGACAAGGAGATGCTGCCATGTGACCTGTCTTTTGACAAGCTAAGCACCAAGGATCATCAGCAGCCATCCCTAGAACACCACAGTCTTTGGGGAGAAAGCATCACCTTGATGACTTGGACTTTTTTCCCTAATCTCAAAACCGTGAGCCATTACATTCCTATTGTTTAAGCAAGCTCATTACATGGTATTTGTTTGAGCAGCCAAGGAAACTAAAATACCAACCCACAGAAACTTGGATTCCAGAATTAAAAGAGAGAGATGCCCCTTTGACAACAAGTGGAGCAGCTGAGTTTGATTTGTGCCGGAGCGATATGGTTCCTTCTCAAAGTGTGGTCTGTGGACTAGCAGCTCCAACCTCATCTGAAGCATGTAGATATGCAGAATCTCAGGCCCCAACTCAGGCTTAATGAATCAGAATCTTTAACAAGATCTCTGGGTGACTTGTGTGCACATTACAGTTTGACAAACATTGATTAGTTCACAAGAACTTGACCTACCCATTCACACAAGGCCCCTTGCTCTGAGACCAGGAAAAGGCCAACTCGTCATCTTATGCTCTAGCTCCTCCTCTACCCCCCACAAAATCCCATATCCTTTGCCAGCTTAGATTGGATATGATGGTCTCCTTCCAGGTCTAAGCTTTTGTGACCTACTATTTCATTATCTAAGATTTTATGACCATTATTTTGGGGCCAGGGAACACAGATTGGCACTTCATGCAAGTTTTAAACATTCATTTTCCATCATCTTTAAGTTCTGTTAAACCAACACGTTGAAGCTCATTGCTGATAAACCACAGCTCTGACTTACACTTACTTGTTGTACAGGACAATATCTGGCCTCCACACCAGGTCGCTGGGGATCCTGATGGAGTCCAGCCCATCATACTGGTCTCGATCCCACTTGAGATATGCATCATACCAGATTTGGCGGATCCATAAATAGGCAGTCAGGATTTGGTTTCTTTCATCCTACACAAAGAACCAGATGTGATTTTGTCCAGTAGATACCTCAGCCAAATGCCCTCCATCTCTAGAATTCTTGAGATACTTGAATTTCAAGAACCCTGATCTATTTTCAATAAGTGAGAGATAATTTCATTCTCTTCCCTTGATTGACTACATTTTTTCCTGCTTGATTTAGTGTTCAAAATGTAAAGTGGCATCAGATCTTTGCATGGACAATGGCACAAATTTCTCTGAAAATCAATCAACTAATGATATACTTGAATAAGAAAGTCAGGAAATAGCTACAATGTACAGAAGAAAAGTCTGAAGTTTCATAACTTTGTGTATTTAAGCACACATAAACACTAAATAAGGTATGTCATCTTAAAAACACTGCTTTTTAAAAAAATTGAAGTAAAATTTACGTAACATAAAATTCACCATTTTAATCATTTTAAATGTACAATTCAATGGCTTCCCGTACATTTGCCATATTGTACATCACCACTAATTCCAGAACATTTTCATCACCTCCAAAAGAAACCCTGTACCTATTAAACAGTCACCTCCCCACTCCCTATTTCCCCCTCCCCCAGCTCCTGGCAACAATTAATTTGCTTTCTGTCTCAATGGATTTACCTATTCTAGACATTTCGCATAAATGAAATCATACAATATGTACACCACCTTTCTTTACATACAATTCGTAATGCCGTGATCTAAGAAGGTTACAGTTAAGCCAGGATGAGGTTAACATTTAGTGGAATTAATTAATTTCATAGATAGCTTCCCCTGGTATTCCCTTCTCTCACCAACTTGTACACAGAGCTGTCTGCTCTCATTCCCTCTCAAATTCCATTAAGACATTTCCTTGGGAAAGCACTGTTATTTTCTTGGTAAGCAACATTCCAAAGAGTCACCACCGTCTGTTACTCACCATATCCTTTATCTGAGACAGCGTAATCTGCAGCGTGACATTCAGGACTTTATCTGTATCTTCCACTGGACGAAGAGCATTGGAATAATCTTCAAAAAGGTCATTAAACAACTTCTGAGCATATTTTCCATCTGCCGTTTCTACAACTATTCAAAAAGAGGGACCTGGATTAACACTCAGAGAGCCGTGTGTGTTTCAAGACAAAGGACGCCAGATTGAACTCTAAAACTGGGGACAATCCAGTAGGCTAGGGATAAGCTTTGGATCAATGAGAGTTGTGGGTTGTTTTTCCTTTCACATTCTCCACCTGGATCAGCACGAATCAGTAAGAAGCATGGGTACTTCCATGCAGTTGGATCATTTGTTCTGTCTTCCCCCCACCAAAGAAATGGCCCCAGATAAGATGAGATGGTGACATGCCCCAGCCTCTCACCTCTCAGTCTGGAGGCGGCAAAGTAAATCCAACAAAAGGAGATGCAGGAATGGTGCCAATTCATCATTTTCCCTGAGCCTCTACAAAATCCCAGTGAGGCAATGCCGTCTTCCACGTCCCTCTGTGAGAGGGAAGCGTCTGGACACAAAGATCCCCTCTCTCACTGTGACAGATGGAGAGTTCAAGCACAAAGGACCGAGCGCTGCCCTCCCCCTCCAGTAATCTGAGACTGGCAGGTCCAGAGACTGAGACTCGTGGAGTCCTGGTAGGGTTCGGGTCAGGCAGTGCTGTTCTAGGGGAGCCATCCCAGTTGAGGGTCCCCACCACCCCACTGCTGGAACATCCAGACAAGACCTTTGGCAGAACAGAGGTGGGGGGGCAGGGAGGAAGTCACAGGAATGCCAGGCACCCCA
>PVKH010046329.1:0-10408 GCA_004027955.1 Chaetophractus vellerosus
CTCCTGCTGTGCACAGAGTGTGCTCTCAATTCACCTGGTTGGTTCATTTACAATCCCCAGGTTTTCACCCTTTCTGGGATGCACCTGCCGCCATTAACCACTTCCCCTTGGCTCACCTTTCCACCTGTACACCCATGAAGGATTTGCCTCCCTCTCCCTTAGAATCTCTCTCACCACCTTGGAAATCCCCACTGAAGCTGGATCAAGCCAAGTGCCAATTCCTGGGATGCTGCTTGAGAGAAAGGAGTACCTGCTGACTCTGAGCCCTTCCAGACTCGGGCCCTCCCTTCAGCTCCACCTGCAAGGAAGTCTCCCCACTGTCTCCCTTACCCCTGGTTAGCATACTCTCTAATTCCTCATGACATTGCTACTTTTCTACAAAAATTGCGCCTCCATCCACCCCTACCTTTTCCTGTACCTGTTCTTCTTGCTCACTTCATTAAAAATAAGCAGCCATCGGCTGTGAACTGCCTCAGTGTCCACACACTTTTCATCAAATCCTGCCTCCATTCTCCTTTATCCTTATCTCTGCTCTCCTGTGTTGGAGGCAGGAACCTCCCTACTTGTTTCGAGGGCTTACCCCATCACACTCAAAAGACATAGATTCAGTAAACCTTGTGAATTCCAAACAGCCTGAGTAGGAAGAAAACCACACCTAGGCACATCCTAGTAAAACTGCTAGAAACAAAAGACAAGGAACCCCTGTGGCTTCAGATTCATCAAAGCCTCAAGGCAAAAAGCAGCACAGAATTCTGAATTCTGTGCTTATTTCTCCACAGTTCCCTCCTCTTCAGAATCCCAGACCCTTACATCCTCTTCTTTTGGTGGTCCTTCACTTCAAAAGGGATTCCTCAGTCCTCCAAAACATCAAAGCTCTGAGATGCTGCTTTTTGCTGAGACTCTGGGCCCCTTACAGCTTCTAAATCTGCAAATGTCCTAAAGAAAAAAGCACAGAGAATGTTGTGGTCTTCTAGTGATTTCCCTTAGTCATCTAACATTGCTTGTCTGCAAGTGATTTTGGTCCCAAAAAGTTTGGCCAAAAGCAATTTGTTGAAATAAAAATTCTTTCAAATACCAGTTGGCTGTCAAAACAATTTGTAGAATGATTAAAACATGTATTCATTGGCTTTCCATACATATAATGATACATATGTAGTTTTGTCACCATTTCCTATTTAAAAGTGGCAACAAATCTTTTTTTTTCATTTTTTTCTCTCCAAATGAACTTTAGTTGACTATTCTATACTGTGTTAAGAGCAAATATCTAAAGTCCACTATTTTAGTTTGCCAAAGGGCTGCCGATGCTAAGTACCAGAAATGGGTTGGCTTTTATAAAGGGGATTCCTCTGGGGTAAAAGTTTACAGTTCCAAGGCCATGAAATATCCAAATTCAGGTACCATCAGAGGTGCTTTCTCACCAAAAGTACCTGCCACGTGGTAAAATAAGATAGCCAGCAATCTTTGTCAAGGTCTCTGCCTTCCCCTCCAGAATCTACTGTCATCTCCTGGAGCTCCACCATGGGCAGCTAAGCATAGGGCTTGTCTCTTTCTGGGTCTCCTCTATAAGTCTCGGCTGCTCTGCTTTCTTCCTGAGTTCAGCTGCAAGCTATTAGGCATATGGCTCATCTCTCCCTGGGCCCCAGCTCTTTGAGCTTCTCGGGAGCTTCTCTCTTTGCAGCTCAGCTGTGGGTGAAACTGGAGTCTTTCTCTTACATGGCAAGATCAATATGGCGGCTCTCTTTTCCTCTGCCTCTCTCTGTGTTTCCGTTTTTATTAGATCCAGCAAGTGTGTAGAAACTCAACCTGAGTTTCACCTCACTCACTTAAGTAGTCCAATTGAAAGGGTCTCACACCAACAGGAATAGATTATTTCACAAACACGATCTTTCTCCTTTTTAGATTCATAAAATAATTTCAAACTGCCACATCCACAAATATAGGAAAAAAGATGTAATAAATGGAATATCCAGCAACTGATGGATTTAATCATTATAGGCTTCCAAGATTTTATAATATAGCTTTTCTTTAAAAAAATGCTAAGTATATTTCTACTTATATATATGTTTGTCTATATGTGTTGTGTACATACATATACATATAATAGTTAAAAATCACAGATTCCAGTGTCGAGCTGTGTCCCAGCTCATCATAGACTAGTGGTGCCAATGAGCAAATTTTTAGTGCTACAATTTTCTACAATTATAATTTATAGAGAAAGAATAAGTTTTTTACAATTATTTACTATAATTGCTATAATTTTATAATTTTATAATTTTTATGTGGTGAGACACCTTCCTTCAATTCTTTAGGTATAGATTTCTTTACTTTTTGAACATATTTAAAATATGTGATTTAAAGATTTTGTCTAGTAAATCCTACCTCTGGGCTTCTTCAGGGAAAATTTTTATTGACTGTTTTTTTTCTCCTGTGTGTGGCCCATAATTTCTTGTTTCTTTGTGTGTAATAATTTTTGTTGAAAACTAGACATTTTAAATCAGATAATGTGGTAACTATGGTTATCAGATACACCCACCCCTTTCCAGAGATTGTTGTAGTTGCTGCTGCTTATTGTTGCTATGTTGCCAATGTTATATTTTTTACTAATTTTGCTGGAACGACTCTGTAAAGTCTGTATTCCCTGTTGTGTGCAGCCATTGGAGTATCTGCTTGGTTAGATAGTGGTCATTGTAATGATTTGACTGAGATTTCATTAAATGTCCTGTACCAGTAAGTATGCCACCCCTTGCCAGTGGGTTCTCTGTGTTAGGACATGCCTTCCACATTCAGCAGTTTACAACTCTACCTTATCCTTCACTTCCTACTTGTGCAGAGCCTCAAGGTCAGCCAGAGGTGAGAATAAGGCCTTCTCATGTCTTTCCTGGGCATATGCACAGCCCTGAATATGTATATGGCTTTCTAAATTCTCAGGAATATGTTGAAGAATCTCAAAGGCTCCTATGGACAGCTCATTTCCTAGTCTGCTTTTTAAGATTTTGGCCAGTCTGTTGATAGCCAAAACTGGTAACACTGCCTCAAGAAGCTGTGGTATTAAATGATTGCCACTGCTATTGTCAACAAATGACCTTGGGATGGGGCTCTTTTCACAGAGCAAGCTCTGAGCCAGGCCAAGTAAACACAAGCTTTGAGAATGACTCTTTTCTAAGGAGCTGACAGACAGCTAAAATATACCATATTCTCTGGAGATGGGACTTTGTGAGAAGCTCCAACCCCGTTCTTCCTCGTCCAGTAACTGATTGGCTGCTGGTTTTCACAGCTATGGTGGCTTCTGGGCTATTAGTTTTGGAGGTTATCAATGTACAAGTAAGAGGGGCATAAGAATAGGGCAAGTTAAAATGCCACAAAACTTGTTACAAAGTTTAACTGTTTTTCCTTGGATTGTTGCAAACCTTTGGTTAATTTCCAGAGTTCTGAAAAAATTTGACTTTGACATTTTTTGCCCACATTCTCATTGCTTTTATGGGGGAACAGATTTTCAGAAGTCCTTTCTCAATCATTCCAGAACGAACAAATTTCTTATCCTTTGTGTGCACACATTTTCCCATCTGCTAAATGGGGCAATAACAGCATTTATTAGTTTATTGTAAAGATGAGATGATTTGACACATATAAAACCTTTTAGAATATTCCAGGAGCATGCAATCTATTATTATTATGGACTGAATCAAATATGGAGGGTTATACACCCAAATGTCAATAATAATTGCCTTTGTGTAGGTAATATTATGGGCATAAATTTGTAATTTTTTATTTTTTTATATTGTCTGGGTATTCCATAATGAGTATGTAATTCACTTATAATAAAAAAAGAAGACAAGAGTGCAAATATTTCTGATGTAATATCGTTTAAAAAAGAAAAGAAAGAAGCATTAAAAATAACAGGGGGTATATATGGCATTTTCTCAGAGTTTGTATATTTCTCCCTCATTTATTAAAATGAGGTTTGAATGTTTTAATAGCAACAAGGAAAGGAAATGTGGGTGTCAAAGACTTGGAAATAACTGAAAGTAATCTATATCTCTTACTCCTTGTTTTCTGCAGTGATGAGATGTCTTGTCTCATCTGAATGACCCCCTAAGCAGAAAGGTTTTCTGAGTGTTTTATATATGGTTCTCCCCTATTCCATTTCTGCTTTTCCCTTTTCTCCCTCAGTCAGGGGGCAGGCTCCAAACCACGTATCCTAAGGAAAGCTGTGCCTTCTGTTTCAGGAACCTGGATCGATCTCAGACAAAAAACATAATCAGGCTGGGATCAGAGATGTGTTTGGATTCCCAGACAGGGAGCCATGTACCACTTTGTGCTGGTGTCCTGGGGAGGGGGCCAAGCCTTGGGGGTGGCTGTGTAAGCTCCTAGGAGCAGTGGTCCAACTCATTACTCTAAACATAGCTTGGGCAATTGCAGGGACCATGTGGCCTTGGCTTTTCAGGTGACTTGGCTGCAATTAGTTATTAGTGACCAACGATATCCTCCATTCCCCAATTCCCCACTTGTGTGGACTTGTCTTCTTTGGACCATGGAAGTTTATATTTTTCCATGCCTCTCATTGTACATTTAAGTGACTTTCATTAAAAATTCTTAAACATGCATGAAAGTTTGTAAAATGATTTTCTGTTGCACTAATAACTATTAGTACTAAGAAAAAAAAATAGCTGTGACTGGGGGAGTTCATTTTACATCCGGTCATTTCTTTGAACAAATTGTCAGGTCAGCAAATTGCGGGCAATCAATTTGATTTAAATTAAATTCTATTTAACAGAACCATGTGCCTTCTGTTTTCTCTCACATCTTTATTTTTCTCAGTGTACCCTGTGATCCCTCTGCCCTGAGTTTCCTTTCTGCCTTCTTGATGTGTCTATTCCTACTAATCATTTTAAATCTATACTAAGCAGTTCCTCACCAGGGCTGTTTCCCCTGCTCTTGCATTGCTGGGTTTCTGTTACAATGACCAGAGGGAAAGACCTGATGTCTGCTCATTGATAGCTTTCGGCCATAATCAGAATCATTTTGGCCAATCACAAATACCACCAAGCCCACATACATTAAGATTTTCTTCTTTTAAAAAGTCAGCAAACTTCTCTCTGTTTCTATGTGTTTTACAGAAATATTTGTTTTCATAATGTCAACCGCAGTTTTTCATAGCGTAGATCAGGGCTTCTCAACAGCAACTCTGTTGACACTTCGAGCTGTGCTGTGGCTGACTGTCCTGTGCATTGCAGGGTGTTTAGCCTACCAGGCGCCAGTTACGCCCCCTCATCTGCAGCAAACAAATGTCTGCAGCATTGCCAAAGGCACCCCCAGGCTGAGGCAGACAAAATCGCCTCTGACTGAGAACCCCTGTTAAGGACGTTCTTAGTGTCCGTGCATCATACAAGGAACCATTTTACAGAGAGTTGCCTTTGAATTTTGTTTCCTCGGATTCCTTCAGTAGCTACAATCTTAGGAGCTTTGCGCAACCCAGAACTATGCTTATCAAGTCCCGGTTCTCACTGTGACTGCAGGGGTAAGGTGAGGCATTTAAATACTTCCTCGGGAATATTTATGAAGAACTGATTAATGAGAGAAAAGCAATTTCAGACTTTATTTTCTCTTTGATTTTATGACCAAAGCCATCATACTATTAAAAAAAATAAACCAGGTATTTTCAGGCAAATAAAACTGTTTTATATATTACTTTAAGGATGATTTCCTCCTTTATTAAACATTTTCGGTTATTCAGTGACTACACACAATCATTTCTGCTATTCGTCACAAGCTGAGCTCAAGGAGATGCTTTAAATGAAAAACAACATTATATATTTCAAATAGGCCCAAGCAGGAATTTAAAATTATACTGCAAATTTTATTTTATTTAGAACAAATGAAGGAGAGTCTAAGAAGAGGATTAAATTTATGAGCAGCAGGTGAGATGATCTAAATATATAGAATAGGGGGCCGGCTGTAGGCCAGTGGATAGGGCACCGGTTCACCACATGGGAGGCCCTGGGTTCAGTTCCCAGGGACCTCTCCAAGCGGGCAGACCGCCTTGAGAAGGGCAAGCCGCTGTGGGCGGGGCAGGGCCACTGTGGGCAGGGCAAAAAGCCACTGTGGGCAGGGCAAAGCCGCCACGGGCAGGGCAAGTCGCCCACGAACAGAGCAGAGCCGCCCACGAGTGGGGCAAGCCGCCTGCGCGGTGAGCTGACTCGGCGTGTCGCCGCAACAGGGGAGACAAAGCAGACACAGAAGAACGCAAAAATGAACACAGCAAGAACAAGCAGAAAGGGGGGGATATGTAACAAAAATTAAAAAATAATAAAAATAAATAAATATATAGAATATATATCATTATAATTGTAAAGGAAGTTTCAGAAAAACAAGTTGCCAGAAAGAAAATTGCCAGGACACACTTATTCATCCACCTCACCTTCTGACCCAACAGCAAAATGTAGATGATTATGGGACTTCTTCAAAACCTCAAACTTTCATTACTTGGAGTTTAAGGTATAGTTTAATCACTATAACATGCTTCACCAGTTCTTAAAATTTTTATGTTTTGGGGGGGAAGCCCTCATATTACGAGGGCCTGTGACAGTTCAAAGTTCTTTTTTGAACCAACCCACTCCGGAGGGCGTGGGGCCTTTTGATTGGACCGCATCAGTGAAGTATGAGCCAGCTTGGGTCTCCACCTCCTCACTGGAGCTGATATAAATGGACACACCAAGGAAAAGGAAGCGCCATGTTGATCCTGCCATGTGAGAGAGAAGACTGCAGGAAAACAGAGAAGCCCCAAGGACTGAGGCAGGTCCCAGAGTCTGGAACCAGCAAAGCACAGAGTCACGGAAATAGACCCCCAAGGGCTGGGCCCGTGGAGCAGCTGTACTCAAGGAGAAAAGAGCCCTGATATGCCTGGTAGCTCCCAGCTGAACTTGGGAAGAAAGCGGAACAGCTGAGACAGAGAGAGGAGACCAGAAAGGGACAAGCCTTATGCCTGGTTGTTCACAGCTGAGCTCCAGGAGCTGGGCTCTGAGAGATGGTGTAGCCGTTTGATGTAATTATGAATTCCAAAAATCGATATTGAATCATGCTTGTAAACTGATCTGCTTATCTGGGCATGATTAGGTTATGATTAGGGCATTAACTGTGCCACGTCAGTAGGGTGTTGAGCCCCGCCCCTCAGTGGGTGTGGTCTCAAGTATAAAAGGCAAGGCCAAAGACAGAGGGAGCAGATTTGAGAAGCAGTTTTGATGTTGGAGAGAAGGCCCCAGGAGAAGACAAGTGAGCCGTTCGCCTGATAGTCTACAGCTGGCCTTATGGAGGAAACAGAAAAGCTAAGCCCAGAGAGAAATGCAGAAACGCAGCCCCAGGAAAAGAGGAACCCAAAAAGCATAAACCCTGGCAAATGTCAGCAGCTGTCTTGCTCCAACACGTGGCAATGGGCTTTGGTGAGGGAAGAAACTTGTGCTTTGTGGCCTGGTAACTGTAAGCTTCTACCCCAAATAAATACCCGTTATGAAGACCAACCAATCTTTGGTATATTGCAAAGGCACCTCCTTTGGCTGACTAATACAGATGGTGAGCCTGGAGGGGAAGGCAGAGACCTAGGCAGAGGTCGCCGCCATCTTGCCTCGCCACGTGGCAGCTGGCTCTGGTGAGGAAGCATCTCTGCTGGTGCCTTGACTGGACATTTCACGGCCTCAGAACTGTAAGCTTTTACCTTAAATAAAATCCCCATTATAAAGGCCAATTCATTTCTGGTACTTGGCATCAGCAGCCTTTGACAGACTAAGATTTTTGGTCAATTTAAAAAATAGTATGTTATTATTCTATATTGGCACACCCATATATATGTATATGTATGTGTATATGTATGTATATGTAGAGGTGTGTGTGTATAGTTATTGTTGTTGTTGAATGGCATCGTGAGGGCTGAAATATGGCTCTCACTCAATAAAGTGGTTTTCCTGGTCCCAGCTTCCTCGTGTTGGCTGATAGGCAGCAGTTCATTCTAGGAAAGTCTTGGTTTAGGCAAGGGAGGATGGAATATGCTGTTGTGGATCAGCCTAATATAATTAAATAATCAATCAGCAGCAGTACCCGATTCTGACTCTTTGTAAATGGGGGAAATTATGGCTTTCCTTTTCACACATTTCCTATAGAAATATTCCGTGGAAATATTTCTAAAAGTTGTGTACTACAACTCGGAATTCATCATGTCCTGGTTGTGCTTCAATCACCACTCCAGAGGTTTTAGTATCTAACAACCACACAGGAATACTGTCTCGGTTTCCCAGACGCTGTGACAAATACCACACAGTGGGCGGGCTTAACAACAGGAACGTACTGGCTCGTGGCTTGAGAGGCTAAAAGTCCAAACTCAAGGCGTTAGCACAGCCTTTTTCTCCCCCAAATCTGCAGCATTCTGGTGCCGGCTTGCCACAGTCTTTGGGGTTCCTTGACTTTCATTCCTGGACCCTTTCTTCTGTGTGTGCTCTGCTGCACTCTCGCTGACTTCTCCCTCTGGTTTTCTCTGACTTCCGCACCCAAATCTCCTCTTTACAGGGCCTCCAGTCACAAGGATTAAGATTCACCCTGGTTCACTTTAGCCCCACCTTAGCTAATAATAACATCTTCAAAAGGCCTGTGTAAAAATGTGTTCACACCCACGGGGACCAGATGGTGACTCCAACATGTTTTTGCTGAGATAATAATTCAAACCTCAACAAGCATCTTGAAGGGTTTACCCAGGAGGCCAGCCACAGTCTCAGCTCTGACAGACGTGCTCTTGAAGGTTAACAGGGTATTCAAGCAGCAGTCATGCCTTAGCACGAGAGGAGAGATGGGGGCTTCGGGGCCATGCAAAGGAAAACAGCATTCAGTTGTTTACTGGATGGCTGAATTCAATTCAGTCCTCACATACAATTAAACAAGACAAGCTATTTACATCCTTAAGTACAAAATATATAATACAACTTAGACTGTACATAACCAGGATTCACTTATTTTTTGCCCCCAAAAGTGTTGGCAGATAGAGATTGTGGGGAAGGGGTGACACTAAAGGAAACATTGCCACACTGTTAGCAGCACTCAGAAACACGCTCTGTGAATTGATTGTTTCAAAAAAGATGAAATACGTTTGGGATACAGAAATTGGCAATTCACCAAGAGCAGTGAGTGAGCACATTTTCACTTCTGTTACAATGGCTAACTTTTTCTTACAAACATATTCCTTTTTCTCGTAGATGAGACTTGGAGCAGGTGTGAGTTGTTCTGCCAACTCCTCCCTTCTCTGAACTTCCAGAATCAATCAATGCAGCAGGAAACAAGCTTCCTGCTTGGGCTGCCACAATTGATGTCTCAAGCTGACTTTATTAAACGATGTATCTGTCAGCTGTCATTAAGCAAGAATCTGAGATACAAACTTGGACAGCTCTCGGGGGAGACATTTACGACCACCAAATTGGCGGAGAGCAAACATAAAACTGACGACCACTGACCACTGGAAATTTCTATTGCAGTTGTTTAGCAAGGTTGTTAATTAAGAGATAAGGACTGAGAAAATGTGAGGGGCCCCCCTGACCCTGTGAGCATCTCAAAGGGGCAAACAAACTCCATTTTCTCATTCAGATGAGGAGGAAAGGCAACGCTATGCCCTATGGAAAGCTCCACTTTCATTAATAGAAACTGTAAAGACTTCCACTGCTTTGCTTCTTTCCTTGACTGGCTAGCTTTAGCTTGTCAACACATTTCAATATGTTTGCCTGAACTAAATCTGCTATCAACTATTATCATGGGTGTTTTCGTTTCCTAGGCTACTCGGAGCAACACCATGAAACGGTTCAGCTTAAGCGATGGGAATTTATTGGCTTAAACTTTTGAAGCCAAGAAAATGTCCAAATCAAGGCATCATCAAGGCAATGCTTTCTTCCCAAAGACCAGCTGCTGGCGATCCTTGGCTCCTCTGTCTCATGGCAAGGTAGATGGCGGCATCTGCTGTCCTCTCCCTTCTCCTCCAGGTTTCATTGCTTTCAGCTTCTCGCTTCCATGGCTTTTTCTCCCTCTGTCTGAATTTCATTTTCTTACAGGACTCCAGAAAGAGGATTAAGACCAGTTCTGATTCAGGTGGGTCACACTTTAACTGAAGTATCCTCACCAAAAGATCTTACTGGGAAGCAGACATGGCTCAAGTGTTGGGCTCCCGTTTACTACATGGGAGGCCCCGGGTTCGATTCCCAGGGCCCCTTGGTGAAGGCGAGCCGGCCCGCGTGGCACGGTGAGCTGATGGCCCGCGCAGAGCTTGTACAGCAAGATGACACAACAAAGGGAAACAAGCAAACACAGAAAAATGCAAAGCAAATAAACACAGGGAGCACAAGCAGCGGGGGGGGGGGCAGATAAATAAATAAATAAAATAAAT
>PVKH010046330.1:0-10408 GCA_004027955.1 Chaetophractus vellerosus
AAAAAAAAATACACCTCTTTTAAAATGGTATTTTTGTTTGGTGTTTTCTGCAAGGTACTGAGGAAAGTCTGAAGGGTGAACTTTGGGTATAACTTAGCCCCATCTTTATTTAGAGAATAGAGGAAGAGAAAGGGTTTAAAGGCAGACAATGACAGACCATCCAAGAAAGTAGTAGGGCTTAAAGGGAGATAAACACAATCTCATCAACTAAGGAGAGTGAAAAGGTATCTTATTGTGGTTTTGATTTGCATTACCATGATGACTCATATTATTAGGCATTTCTTCATGTGCATTCTGGCCATTTGTATATAGTTCTTCTATAGATGTCTTCTCAAGTATTTTGACTAATTTAATTGGGTTGTTTGTCTTTCTGTTAAGTTGAAAAATGTCTTGATATATTCTGGATATTAAATCGTTATTGGATATGTAGTTTCCAAAAATTTTCTCCAGTTGTTTAGATTTTAGGTTGTCATTTTAATTTCATAGTGAAGGCACAAAAGTTTATAAATTTGGGGCCGGCTCGATAGCCCAGTGGATAGGGTGCTGGCAAACCACATGGGAGGCCCCGGGTTCAGTTCTGGGGGACCTCTCCTAGTGGGAAGACCACCTTGAGAATAGCAAGCCACCATGGATGGGCCAGAGCCACCATGGGCAGGGCAAAAAGCTGCCACGGACAGGGCAAAAGCCGCCATGGGCAGGGCAGGTCGCCTGCGAATGGAGCACAGCCAGCCACCCGCAAACTGAAAGCCTGCCGTGAATGGAAGCAAAAGCCACCCACAAGTGGGGAAAGCCACGCCTGCGCAGTGACCAGTCTCAGCGTGTTGCCATAGTGGGGGGGAAGGGGAGATATGTAATAAAATAAATCTTTAAAAAAAAAAGTTTATAAATTTGATAGGTCCTACTCATCTATTTTTTTCCTTTTGTTGCTCATGCTTTTGGTGTAAACAAGAAGAAATCATTGCCATCACAAAGTCTTGAAGATGCTTCCTAATATTTTATTCTAGAAGTTTCCTAGTTCTAGCTCTTATATTTAGGTCTTTTATCCATTCCTTTTTCTTTAATTTTAAAGAAGTTTTACAACACATAAAAAATATAGTGGATTCCCATATACCCACAACTTCCCCCTCCCACATTTTCCCCTATGAATAACATCTTCCATTAGTGCAGTACATTTATTACAATTGTTGAACACATATTGAAGCATTGCTACTAACCACAGTCTATAGTTTGTACTATGGCTTACACTTTGCATGCACAATTTTATAAGGTTTGACAAAATGTGTAATGGCCTGTATCCATCATTGTAATGTGATGCAGACCAATCCCAGTGTCTGAAAAATGCCCCATGTTACATTTATTCTTCCCTCTGCCTCCTCAGTACATCTGGTGACCACTGTCTTTATATAAGTGTTAAAAGTTCTTCCATTACTAGAATAATAATATGTGTACTTTGGTCCATACTTGAATTCCCCCCTTCTGTTTGTTCATTCTTCCATCTTGAGGATTTGGGGATGGTGATGTCCACTCTGCTTCTGATTGAGACAGGGCTTAGATCCCAAGGGGCAGATGAATGGAACTGTCTTGCCTACAGTTAGATACAATTTGTTTTTTGGGATAGATGTTGTCTATCATCATCCTTTTGTTAGTTGTCTTGGGCAAGTCTGATAAATTGGAGAATAAGTGTAGGATACAACTCTGCTGAGATTCAGGTCTAACACCGCATATAAACAGACTGAAGATTTAAGACTTTAGGACATATATTTATTGGTTATGGTGTTAATTTTAGGATCAAATACAAGGGGTAGAAGAACCATATGTAGGAAAATTATAAATGTGCCTTAATCTCTTACATTTGGAAGATAGATTAATATATATTGCAAGGTAAGGCTAACTTACATGGTGCCAAATTCCTGAGCTTGTCTGCCATGTTTAGAGTGTCCAGATATCCCTAGAGCCATCAGGAGTAACCCTGCTTGAGGAACTGTTCACTGTGTCAGTAAGTGAGATCCTTCTGAGATGAGCATAATTGCAGTCTCTGGAATGACCTCCCAACTTACTTTGAACTCTCTTAACTATAAAAACTCATTAGTATTTAATATTTCCTTCTTTTGGTCAAGGTTCTTTTCCAAATGCTTCATTAGTTGGATCTTGGTAATAATCCCTCTGTGCCAGAGAAGCCCATCCCTTGGAGTCATGTCCCATGACAGGTAGCAGGCAGTGAGCTTGTATGCTGAGTTTGGATTAGAAAGACACCACATTTGTGGAATAATGAGGTTTTCAAGGGGTAAATCTTAGGCCATTATATAATACTAGGATAAGTTTCAATTTTACATGAATAAGTTTCATAAGTACAAGAATTAATATCAAGGGTTTGGCATATTGGTCTGTCTTCTTTTATTAGGCACTGCCTATGTACTCAAGAGATTCTTGCCTCCTTATTTGAGAGCATAGCTGGACTCCCCTGGATATCATTTTAATATTTTCTTGTTTACTGTGTTTGTCTCCACTTGATGAGATAACATCCTAGGACAAGATGAACACATTCATATTCCACAGAAGCATGACTCAGGTGTACCCCTTTCCACATATCCCCCAAATTTTGTAAATGTTATGTGTTAGAGTACCTCCTTTTTTTTATCTAATGAAGTTCCAGTTTTCTTGCACCTTTTGTTGAAGAGAATTTTTCTCAACAGAGAGGTTTTTGTTACTCTGTCAAAAATCAGTTGGCCATAAAAATGAGAATTTATTTCTATGCTCTCAATTAAATTCCATTGATCTATCTGTCTGCCCTTGTGCCAGGACTATGCTGTTTTAATACTGTAGCATGGTAATAAGTTTTAAGATTGAGAAGTGTGAGTCTTTCATTCTCCTTTTTCAATATTGCTTTAGCTATTTGAGGTCCCTTACACTTCCATACAAATTTGATGATTGGCTTTTCCATTTCTGAAAAGGATTTTGGAGTTCTGATTAGGATTGCATTGAATCTATAAATTGCTTCAAGCAGTATTGCTGTCTTAAAAATATTTATTCTTCCAATGAATGTGGAATGTCCTTCCATTTATTTAGGTTTTCATTGATTTCTTTTAGCAATGTTAGGCAGTTTTCTGGGTACAAGTCCTTTACATCCTTGGTTATATTTATGCATATATATTTGTTTCTTTTGATTGCTATTGTAAATGGAATTATTATCTTCAATTATTCTTTGTATTGTTCTTTGATTATATATTGTATGTGGAATTCTTTCATTTCTTCTCCATATTTGTCATTGATTGAATATAGAAACACTACTGATTTGGGATGTTGTCTTGAACTGGATATTGTAGTTTAAGAATTTTGTAGGCCCAGGAAAATCATGTCCTTAGAGAAAATTCATTCATCTTGGTGTGAACCTATCCTGGTGGAAACTTTGATCAGATCATTTCTAAGTGCCTTTTATTAGCTTTCTCCACTAGGGTGTGATCCAGGGTGGGTCTTACTGCTCTTACAGGAGTACTTTAAAAACAGGATGAATATGGAGAGATGCAGCTTCAGAGACATAAATAAACCCCTAGATGCTGAGAGAGAAAGCCCACGAAGCCAGATGCTGAAATAAATGGCTGCCAGGAGAGAAAAAGCCACTGGGGAAGAGGAGAAAACTGGAGGGAGCCAGAAGCTGAAAGCAATGAGAATAGGAGGAGAATGGAGAGACAGCAGACACCACCATTGTACCGTGTCATGTGGCAGAAATCCAGAGTCACTGGGCACCATGTCTTTAGGGAGAGAGCTTGGCCTGATATCTTGATTTGGACATCTTTCTCAGCCTCAGAAGTGTAAGCTTATAAATTAGTATTTCCCCATTGTAAAACCCATTCCAGTTTTTGTATATTGCCTTGGCAGCCATGTACAACCTAAAATACCTGGCTAATCTGCTTTGTTCTCTTATTAGTTCTAAGAGCTTGGTTATGGATTTTCTGTATATGGGATCATGCCATCTGCAAATAGGTAAAGTTTTACTTCTTCCTTTCCAAATTCAACATCTTTCATTTTGTTTTCCTATCTAATTTCCCTGGGAATAGTTTCCATTGCATTGTTGAATAACAGTGGTGAAAGTGGGTATAATTATCTTGCTCCCGATCTAGAGGTAAACATTCAGTCTTTCACCATTATGTAAGATGTTAACTGTGGCTATTATATGTCCTTTATCATGTTGAGGTAGTTTCCTTCTATTCCTAATGTTCTAAATGTTTTTATCATGATGGGGTACTGTATTTTTTCAAATGCATTTTCTGCATCAATTGAGATGACCCTGTATTTTTTTACTTTATTCTGCTAATATGGTGTATTGCATTAATGGATTTCCTCATGTTGAACAAACCTTGTATATCATATGTAAATCATAATTTATCATGGTGTTTCATTGTTTTAAAATGTTTGATAGTCATTTTGAGAAATTTTACATCTATATTCATAAGAGATATTGGTCTGTAGTTTTCTTTTCTTGTGGTTTCTTTATCTGGTTTTGAAATGACAGTGGAGTTGCCCTCATAGAATGAAGTAGGTAGTGTTACCTCCTTGTTTTACTTTGCTAAAATCTTCTAGGAACAATATACCAGAAATGGGTTGGCTTTTATAATGTGAATAAAGTTGTTTAAAACTTATGGTTCTGAGGCTGTGAAGATGTCTAAACCAAGGTATTGTCAGAGATGCTGTCTCACCAAAGGATGGCTGGTGGGAATACTTGACTTATTCCATGTGGCAAGACACATGGTGACTCTGCCATTCTGGTCCTCTGCCTTCCTCCCTGACCTCAGCTGTGGGCAATTAGGCATATAGCTCATCTTTCCACCCTCGCCTCCAGGTCTCCTCTCTTTGAGATTCTTGAGGACATCTTTATCAGTCCCTGTGCATGGCTGTTTCCAGCTTCCATCCTCTAGATTCTCTCTTTTAGCCTCTCAGATTATTTCTGTCTCTCTCACTTTCTTCCTATGTATCTGTGGCTTTTAGGTCTTATGTTTATAAAGGACTCCAGCAAAAGGACAAAGACACATCCATTGCCTTCTCTCACTGAAGTAATCCAATCAAAGGCCCTCAAATGAATCTAGTTCAATCAAAGTGTCCCACACCCATAGAAATGGATTAGCTTTAAGAACCTGACCCTTTCTGGGATCCCTAAAAAACCTTCAATCTGTCTCACCCCTATTCAAATTTTTTGAAGTGTTTTGGCAAAGTTGAATTTAAGTTTACTTAGAGTGCTTGTTGGAATTTTATTGTGAAGCTGACTGGTCCTAGGCTTTCCTGATTTTTTTTTAAATTTCTGATTCCACGTGTCTACTAGTGTTTTGGTCTGCTAGGCTGTGAAATGCAATACACCAAAAAGGGGTTTGATATTACAATGGGGGTTATTACCATAAAAGCTTAGAGTGCTGAGGCCACTATTATGTGCAAATTAAGGCATCATCAAGTGCTGCTTCCTCTTTGAAATCTAGCTACCAGATATCTTGGACTCTTCTGTTACATGATAAGGCAAATGGCAGTATCTGCTGGTCTCTTCCATCCATTCAGGGTTTCATTGCTTGAAGATTCTGGTTTCAGTGGCTTTCTCTCAGTTTCTATGGTTTGCTCCTGGCTTTCTCTTCATATTTAACCTGTTTATAAAGGACTCAATTAGGAGGATAAAGACCCAGACTAGGCCATGCCTTAATTGAAGTAACCTAATCAAAAGGATTTTAACTCTACTAACTAATAAAAAGGTCCCATCCACACTAGGTTCCCATGCTCAAGAATGAATCACCTTTAAGAACATGATATTCTGAGGTACATATAGGCTTAAACTACCACAACTTATCTAACTTGTTGGCATACAGGTGCTCACACCTTCCTCTTATGGTCTTTTTATTAGATTTTTATTGGTTTAATTTGAAATGCCCCCCCTTTTCATTTTTAATTTTCCTTATTTGCACCCTCTTTTTTTTTCTTTGTCAGCCTAACTAAATGATTGGCAATATTATTGATCTTTTCAAAGAAAATCTCTTGTTTTTCTATATTCTCTGTATTGACTTTTTGTGTTTGTTTTCTATTTCATTTAGCTCTTCTCAAATCTTCATCATTTCTTTCAATTTGCTTGTTTGGGGTTTCTTTAAACCTTCTTTTTCTAGTTCTTTGAGATTTTTAAAAATATATTTTTTCTAAAAGATAATTAGATTACATAAAATGTTATATGAAAAAATATAAGGAATTCTAATATGCCCCACTCCCCACACCTCTGACTTTTCCCCACATTAACAACTTCTTTTAATAATGGGGCATATTCATTTCAATTGATGAACACATTTTGGAGCATGGCCACTAAGGATAGATTACAGTTTGCATTGTAGTCCACACTCTTTCCCACTCAAGTCTGTAGCTTATGGCAGGATATACAATGGCCTGTATATGTTGTTGCAGTGTCATTAAGGACAACTCCAAGTCCCAAAATTGCCCTCATATTACACTTCTTTTTCCCTCTCCCTAACCTCAGCACCTCCAGTGGAAAATGTCTCTATATCAATGATATAATTTCTTCCATTGCTAGAATCAAAATAAGTTTATAGTAGAATAACAATAAGCCACTCTAATCCATATTTCATTGCCAATTTTGAGGATTCTGGGATGGTGATGCCCAGTCCAACTTAAGTGAGAGGGGGCTTTGATCCCATAGGCTGATGGATGGGACTTCCTTCCTTGGAGTTGTAAAGTCTCTCAGTTCCTTGGTACAGTGGTTCTCCATCCTCACCTCCTTGTTAGTTGTCCTGGGTGAGTCCAGTGAACTAGAGAGTAGGTGTTGCAACTCTGCTAAGGCTAAGGGCCCAGCTGGCACATGGTAGCCCAAAGATTCAAGACTCTTGAACATGCACCTACCAACTCCAGCACCAAGTATAGGTTCAGCTAGAAGGGACAGAAGAGACATGTGAAGGGAAATCACAACTGAGTCTAACTCTGTCACACTTGGGAGCACAAACTGCAAAGGATGGCCCATGGGCAAGGCACCAAACTCTGGAGCTATCTGCCATGACTGTGGGATTTGGGTGTTTCCAGAGCCCTTAGGAACCCCAGTATTTGGGGTAGTATACACTTTGCCATTCTATGCAATCCTGCTGAGATGTGCATAAGTGTTTCCTCTGGGATGACCTCTCCACACACTTTGAAGTCTCTTAGCCATATAAACTCATTTGTCTTTACACTTTCCTCCTTTAATTCAAGGTATTTTTCAATTGTACTGATAGTTGGGGCTTGGTAGTAATCCCTCAGTGCCAGGGAGGTTCATCCCCAGGAGCTTTATCCCCCACTGGGTGAAAGTAATTCATTTATATGCTTAGTTTGATTTAGAAAAAAACCCATGCTTGAAGAAGGCTCTCCGGAGGTAACTCTTAGGTACCCTACAACACTAGCCTAAGTTGCAATTTCATGATAAAGGCTCATAAGCATAGTCATCAATATCAAGGACCCTTCAATGGACCATCCTTCTTCATTAGTTATTGCCCCTGTATTCAGGGGATTGTTGCTGTCCCATTAGAGAATGTGAGAGAGCACTCTAGGATGGGAATTCAATACTCTTTCATTTATTGTGTACATCTCTACCCACTATGACAATGCCCCGTGAGCATTTGAACATATTTTTATGCCATATATGTATGCCCAGGTGAACTTCCACCTATGTATCCCCTATCACTGATGCCCCAGACCAGTGATCTTCCCCTGCCAGTTGTAACCCATCTGTGGTCCAAAACTTCTCCAAAAATGGAGCCAATAATATCTCCAAATACAATTACTAGGAAAATGAAATAATAATGATAAGTTTAAACATAAGAAATAAAATTTTAATAATTTAGAAAAACAAAAACTAAATTAAAATTTAAAAATTGGGATATTCTGTATGTGATTTTACTGTGACCAAAAACTTCTTTCAAAACAAAATAAAAAATAGTAAAACTCTGGAGAATAAATGGAAGAAAAAGGCACTGTACATATAGGACAGGACACCAGCTATTACAGTAATGAAAGGCAAAATCTCAAAAAATTTTAAAATATTTTTCATGTTTTTAATATGCCAATCTTTTAATTTCTTTTTCTTTTATTATTTTTAATTTTTATTTATTTAGTTTCTTACATTTAAACATCATTATTATTTCATTTTCCTATTAATTGTACCTGGCTATTTAAATGGCTTCATTTTTGAAGAAGCTTTGGATCACAGAAAGGTTGCAACTGGAGCAGGGAAGGATCAATATTGTGGGGCATCAGTGATGGGGGATACATGGGAGGAAGTTCATCTGGACATAAATGTAAGGCATATAAAAATGTTCAAATGTTCATGGGGCTTTTTCATAGTGGGTGGAGACTCACACAATAACTGAGAGAATATTGAATTCCCATCCTGGAGAGGTCTGCCATATTCTCTAATGGAGAAGCAACAGTCTCCCAATTGCAGGGGTGATGACTGGTGAAGGAGGATGATCCACTCATGGGCCCTTGATATTGATGACTATGTTTATGAGCATTTACTCTTGAAATTGAAACTTAGCCTATTGTAGGGTGCCTAAGAGTTGCCTCCTGAGAGCCTCCATCTTGCTCAAATGTGGCCTCTCTCTAAGCAAAATTTAGCATATAAATGTATTACCTTCCCCCAGCATGGGACATGACTCCTGGGATGAGCCTCTCTGGCACTGAGGGATTACTACCAAGCACCAACTATTACTGCAACTGGGAAAAGACCTCAAATAAAAGGGGGAAAAGGTAAAGAGAAATGAGTTTATATGGTTAAGAGACTTCAAAGTGAGTCGGGAGGTCATCCCATAGGTAACGCTTATGCACATCTAAGCAAGATCTCATAGACTGCCAAGGTGGATGCTACCCAAAATAGTGGGACACCTGTGGGCTCTGGAGACACCCAGGTCCTATGGTCAGGGCAAATGGCTCTGGAGTTTGGTGACTTGCCAGTTGGCCCTATTTTGGTGTTTGTCTTCCTGAGAGTGACAGACTTGGACTCAATGATGTCTTCCTTACAAATGGCTCATCTGCCCCTTCTATTTAAACTGATACTTGGTGCTGGAGTTTTTAGGTGTACATCCAAGAGACTCAAGTCTTTGGGTTGTCCATGTACCAGCTGGAACCTCAGAGGAATTGCAGAACCTACACTATAGCTGTGTGGACTCATCTAGGACAGCTAACAAGGAGGTGGTGTTGGACAACGACCATCCCAAGGAACAGAGAGTGCCTGCAACTGCAAGCAAAATAGTCATATTCATCTTACCCCTGTGACATAAGATCCTCTCAATTAGAGGTTGAGTGGACATCACCATCCCAGAACCCTCAGGTTTGGGGAAAGATCTGCAGACGAGAGTGGACTTACAGGTATTCTACTGTGAACAGATTGTGATTGTAGCATGGAAAAATTACAAAATTGAAGTGGAGCCAGTGGGCTCTGGAGGCAGCTCTGGGGACAGGGAGAGGGAAAAGCAGTTGAAATACAGGGCTTTTTCAGGACCTGGGATTTGTCCTGAATGACACTGAAATGACAGATATATGCTGCATTAATCAATCAGAGGGGTGCTGAAGCAAAATACCAGAAATGGTTTGGATTTTATACAGGGTATTTATTTAGAGTATAAGTACACAGTTGCCAGGCCATAAAACATAAGTTTCTTCCCTCACCAATGTCCATTTCCACGTGTTGGAGCAAGACAGCTGCCACGTTTGCCAGGATTCAGTCTTCTTGGGTTCCTCTTTTCCTGGGTCTCTGTTTCTTTCCAGGCTCAGGTCCTCTGTTTCCTCTACAAGATCAGCTATAGACTTTGAGGCTTTCTAGGCTTTACCTTGCTCCACAAGGCCAGCTGTAGACTCTCAGGTGAATGGTTCATCTCTTTTCCTGGGGCCTTCTCTCCTTCCTCACGACCAAGCTCTATTACTTCCCGGGGCTCCAGATCAAATCTCCAATGTCAGAACTTATCCTCAAAACCCTTGCCCTGTCTTTTTATTTTTGAGACCCCACCCACCAAAGGGTGGGGCTCAATGCCCTACTGATGTGGCCAAGTCAACACCCTAGTCATAACTTAATCATGCCCTGATGAACAGAGCAATGTACAAACATCATCCAATATCTATTTTTGGAATTCATAACTATATCAAACTACCAAACTGCTACATATGCCATTTTATATCATCTCATATCATGCAGGACTGTGTGGGAGATAGTGTAGACTACAATGTGAACTATGGTCCATGTTTAATAGTAAAGGCCCAGGATGCATTTATCAATTGCAAAGAATGTGCCAAACTAATGAAAGATGTTTATTTGGGAGGATGTGGGAGGTGTGGGAATGGGACATGTCAGAATCCTTATATTTTTGGTGTTATATTTATGTAAGGTAAGTATCTTTTTAAATTTAAAAAA
>PVKH010046331.1:0-10409 GCA_004027955.1 Chaetophractus vellerosus
AGACACACAAGGATTGCCAAGGAGGAAGTAGCTGTGGGGGTGAGGGAGACTGCAGCCCTGGGTCAATCCTAGGTCTTGGGCTTGGAGTTAGGAGTGGAGGAATGAAAGATGATGAGTTAATTCCACTTTTTGAATTTGAGTTGCTTGTGGAACATTAGGGTGAAAGTCCAGCAGGCAAGAGGATATATGGGTTTATAGCAGGGGTTCCTAGCTTAAAACCTTTAGGAGTCTGTGAAGTTGGATGGGAAAAAAATTCCATCTTAATTTTCACTAAACTCTAACTAAAATTTTGCATTTCCTTCCATTGTGTGTACAAGCAACAAATCACAGTCACAGTAGCAATATCTGTGGCTTTGTCACCAGTAGAAATCACAAATATATTTATATCACTTTTTAGTTATTGTAGACATCTTGAAATATTTTTTACATTTGTCACTTCTTCAAAATATGGCAGTTATTAAATGTATTGCTAAATATTGTTATTTAATGTTAATAAAGAACTATGCACATTGTATAAAATTTATTTTTAATATTTTAATATCTGTATTTCAATATAATTTGTTTCATTTGTAAACTTGTGCATTTTAGTTTAAGCATTGAAAAACATTATTCTAGGAAGGCATTCAAGGACTTCAGCAGAAAGTGTTAAGAACCTCTGGTCCAGAGTTTCAAGTTGTCAGGACTGGTCAATAACTCACGGACTTCTGCTGAGCAATGATATGCTGGACATGACCTATTCCGGTACTTCCATAAATAGCTGAGGAGCTAAAGGAAATGGTTGACTGCAAAAGAAAATACAATTCATACTTGTTTGGTTAGGAAGCCTCTGGCTTCCTTCCTGAAATAGTTGGCCTTTATAGATCCAATCTCCTACTCCAAATGTGCCCTGGGTTGGTTTCATTTCTTGTTCCTGGGAAACTGTGAAGAAGGGAACAGTGAAACAACCTGGATGATATAGATTCATTCCAGAGGGAGGCACTCTTAAAATGAACACCACTCAGCAGAGGGTTTGAATTGTTCATTAAAAAATCAGTTGTGTTGAGGGGCCGGCTCGATAGCCCAGTGGATAGGGCGCCGGCATACCACATGGGAGGCCCCGGGTTCGATTCCCGGGGACCTCTCCTAGCGGGCAGACCGCCTTGAGAATGGCAAGCCGCCATGGGCGGGCCAGAGCCACCGTGGGCAGGGCAAGAAGCTGCCACGGACAGGGCAAGAGCCGCCACGGGCAGGGCAGGTCGCCCGCGGATGGAGCGCAGCCAGCCACCCGCGAACTGAATCAAGCGCCAGCCGTGAACGGACGCAGAGACCGCCCACAAGCGGGGAAAGCCGCGCCTGTGCAGTGACCACTCTCGGCGCGTCGCCGCAGCGGGGGGAAGGGGAGATATGTAATAAAATAAATAAATCTTTAAAAAAAAAAATCAGTTGTGTTGAGAAGAATGGAAAGCAAACTGCAGAATTGCAGAATTGTCCCTGGGAAGAAAGGCAAATATGTTGAATGAGATCTTTTCCCTCCCTGAATCTAGATCCCACAGTTCAATCAGCCACAAAGAACAGTGTGTGAAGTGGGACAGTGAAGACACTTAGTGATGACCAGCCCAACTGGTCACAAAGCCAGACGCTGACCACAGCTCTGTGCCTGCACTGGACCCACAGGGCTTCCATGAGCTCATAAACACTGCCTTTTCAGCCTTCTCAGGCCAAGGGATTGAACTGGACCCTTGACCTTCATGCTAACCTTGTCTCATCCCTTAGTTCTGCCATCCCGGGAGGCAAAGCAACCAAACTGCTGTATGACTTTCAATCCTAAATATATATCTGTATATTAAACTCCACTTTAGAAGGCCAAAACCCTGCAATTTCACTTCTAGAAATCTGTCCTACCCAAATCTCACTCATGTGTACAAGGTTGTAGATTGAAGCATTGTTTATGATATTGAAAACTGGAAACAATCTAAAAGACTATCAAGAGGGAAATGATTAAATATGTACGCCATACTTACGGGGCACTTCAGAGCAGTTGAGAAGCATATACCAATACAAGCACATATTCTTGCTACATTGTTAAGTGAAAGAAAAAATAATTGCAGAATAATATGTATAGTAGGCCCACATTTTTTTAAAAAGAAAAGAGTGGAATGGGGTGGGTAGGGGTGGAGAAATTTTCACTCATTACTATAATATCTCTACATTGTTGAAAAGTACAAAATTACTTTTATGATTTAAAATATAACTGAAAGACAGACCACATCAATGCTTATTATATGGAATGGAAAATGGCTTGCAAATTTAAATTTGCCAGGAAAACAATGCTATATCAGAAAACCAAATTTTGTATCAGTTAGGATTAGCTTTAACTGTGAGTAACAGAGACCAAACATAACAGTGCCTTAGACATGCAATAACTACGTTTCTTTGGCGGTAGACAATTCAGGGCTAATTTGGCAGCGCTATTTCCCTGCTGGCTCTTTCCAGCTCTCTTTTCATCCCTTCAAGAGCCTGTGGCCTCACCCTCATGATCCTCATGGGGTGGTACCTCAGCTGTCGCCACCATACCTCTGTTCTTGGAAGCAGAGTGGAGATAAGAACAAGGAAGAAGGGAGTCACTTCGGGGCAGACCCACAGTCTGCTTGACTTTTTTCTAAGTCCTTGGCCTCGATGTTCTACGAAAGTGCAATCCACAGATGAAACTTGAGGTGCCTCCCTGCTAATGCTAGACAAGGCAGCCTTATCTGCAGCCCTCTTCTCAGGACTTCTTTTCCTTCCTTCACTCCACCTCCCTTCTCCTTCGGCATTCCCTTTTCCTTATTCTCTCCTGCCAAGACACCACACTTCAGTTACCAAGCAGGTACCACTCAGAGCTCAAGAGGTTGCTCTTTGCTGCTTCTTGGGCTAAAGGCTTCTTTGGGGATTGCTAGATCCCCACAATAGGCTGGCAGGGAGCACAAATGAAAGCATTTTTTTTTTTTCCTGAGCAGCATTTGTAGAATTAGCTCTCACAATGTGAGAGAGAAAAGACACAAAGGAGAAACGATGTAGCCATAAAGCCAAATATGGGTTCTGCTCCTGGCTGCAGAAACAGCTAGTTCTGGTATATTTGTGTGAATGTGAGTGTGTGTGTTTTGTTTATGTGACACTTTAGCTACTTGATCTCTCAACATCTCTCTGTTGCATCCAAACTTCTGAAATGTTTTACTGACACCTCTCTTACGACATTTTGCTTTCTCTTTAGCTATTTGTGCATCTGTTTTATCTTTCCTACTAGATTGTAAGTCTCTTGAGGGCAGAGACTATGTTTGATGAACCTTTGTATCTTTGACGCTAGGAATGTGTCTGGCACAAGGCAGGAGCTCAGTGTCAATTGAAAGAAGAGGTGCACTAAACATTATTGAAATGTGAAAGAGGGAAGTTACAACTACACAAAGATATTGTGAGGCTTTTCTAAAAAGGTGTGAGGGTTTAAATAGGAGGAAAATGTGAAGAAATTACATCACATTCGGGTACATACTGCTATCTCCCTTCTGGAATCTTCCTTCTTTATTGGATTTATCTTTTTTTCTCCCTTCCCAAGCTCCCATTGACAGCCTGTACCAGAGTAATGCTACTCTACTCTGATTATATCAGGTGTGTTTATCTTGACTTCCAACTATATTAACTCCCTGAAATCATGGTACTTGCCTTATACTTTTGAATTTCTCTAACATAGTGCTGGATGCACTGCATATCCTCATAAATATATTTTCCCTTAATTTTCTCTAGATACGTTAACTATAAATATGGTTAGAAAAAGATAAACAGGGACACATAAATGAACACAGTCTTTTAAGTTAAGTGTCCCTGATTTCCTTCTCATTTTATTTTTTTCCATAACAATTATTACCTTCTAAGATAATTTGGATATAGGATTTCACTTATTTATTATATTATAGCCTGTCCTTCTTTTCTCCAGCAACTGGAATCTCATACATTGCTGGTTGGTGTGTGGATTGATACAAACATTTTGGAAAATAGGAAATGTCTACCAAGGTTACAAAAGACTACAGATCACTAACAATTCTTTTCCTAAATATATACACAACAGAAATTAGTGCATAAGTCTACCAAAAGACAGGTATAAGAATGCTCATATCAGCTTTATTTATAAGCCTAAAATTATAACAATACAGATATATATCAACAGTAGAATGGATAAATAAATATTAGTATATTCATTCAATTGATGTATTGAATTGAAAGAACAAGCGTGTGATACATGCAACAACATGGATAAGTCTCACAGATATTTTTGCTCAGTAAAAGAAGCCAGATACAAAGGAGCAACTCAAAAGAGTACGAACTATGTGATTTCATCTCTGTGAATTTCAGATTCTATGGTAATTGAAGTGGTTACTTCTGAGTTGGGGTGGTATTGCCTGGCCTGGGAAGTAGCATGAAAAATTTCCCGGGATACTGGAAATGTTCTATTTCTTTATCTGGGTGGTGTTTACATGGATCACACACAAGAAAAAACTCGTCAAGCTTTAGACTTAATATTTGTGCACTTTTCTCTTATATATACTGAACCACATTTTAAAAATAATGTTAGGGGGGGAAAGAACACCAGCTCTATAGGGCAGGGTTTCCTCTGTTTTGTTCATTATGGTATCCCTTTCATCTAGGTGCCCAGGTTCTAGATATTTATTGAATGAATGAGGGCACCAAGTCTGGATTTGCATCCTATTTTATTCATATTTATTTCTATCTACCCTAAGTGTGTAGCTCTTGGCTATATTGGAGTATGTGAAAACTGAAACTCAGAGAATTTGAATAACTTTCCCAAGGTGGCCCAGCTCATTAGGAGAGGAGGCAGGATATGATCTGCTTCCACAGTCTGTGTTCTTAAACCACTATGTGGAGGAGGTAGCCAAAGAAAGTCAAGTTCTGGACTCAGGGGAGTTGCTGTTGGACTCAGGCCATCCTGGAAGAGTTCTCTGATTCTGGGGTCAGTGACAGTGTCCATTATCATTGAACATGTACAGTGAGGCCTAGAGCTTAGCAGCTCAGTATTCCTTCTAAGTCAAACAACATGGTTATTAAAGTGTAGATCAATCTAGCTCACACTTCACTTTGTGCCAAAGTGGACTGTAGTGAAGATGATGAAAAAGCATGTAGGCTCCTGAGGAAAGGAGAAAAATTCAGATACCTCTTTCCTGGGCCCTTCTTCTTCTTCCCTTTGCCCAGTCAACTTCTTTTTCTAACACAAAGTAAATAAAATGAAGAGATTCTCTCCAGTTTGCAAGACACAGCAAGGGCTGTTGGGATCTTGGGGTCTTGCAGTCCCAAGGACACACATGCTTGCCAGACCTGAGTGTGCAACTCTTGATCTGCAGTTTTCCTTCCTACATGCAAGGGGACAAATCCAGATGGAAGAAGGAAGTGGACTCAGTGGAAACTGCAGTAGGGTGTCTTCGCCATTTTAGTCTCTGCCCTTGAGGGAAGGTCTGGTTGGAATGGCCATGGGCTCTGGTTATTTGTGTTTCCTCCCTTGGAATCTTGAAGCCATAGTTGGGAAAGAAGGCAAGTTAGAAGCCATCCTCCTTGACTTAACGTTTTCCCTCAGCCCCTACATTCTTCAATTCTTCAATTAAACCCTCCAAAATGTATTTTGAATCCCCACTTCTCTCCATGCTCATTTCTATTACCTAGGCTTAGCCATCATCTCTTAAGTAGATTATCACAGTATTCTTCTAACTGCTCTCTCTTCTACTTTTTCCTCCCCTCTCTACCCCACACCCACACAGCAGTCAGTGTGATGGCTTCTCTTGTACCTAGAGTAAAACCCTATAGGTCCCAAATGATGTGGCCTGCCTGAGAATTTCCAACTTTTATCACACACACTCTCTAATATCCTTGCTTATTAGGTTACAAATAGTTGATCTTAATTTATATATATATATATATATATAAATTTATATTCATAGAGTTGTGTAACCATTACCATAATCAATTGTAAAATATTTTCATCACCTCTCCAATAAAACCCCATAGCTCTTAGCAGTCACTCCCCATTTCTGTCAAATTCCCCCAGCCCTAGGCAACCACTAATCTACTTTCTATCAGTATAGATTTTTTCGGTATTATTTTTAGCTCCTTGAACATACCAAGCTTATTCCTGCACTAGTTCCTTGCACATGCTAATTCCTTTGCCTGGAAGGTTCTCCACTCTACTCTTCCTCAGGGCTCCCCATTCTCCTCGCCCCCCCCCCCGGCCCCCACCTTCCTTGGTTGCCTCTTCATCTTTCCACATGCCTAGACTGAAAAGTAATCTACTCAGGGCTCAGATAGAGAGTAACGACCACTCTAACTGGACTCCCAGTATTTTCCTTCATCACAGCTCCTCATTTGCTTTCTTCTTAGCACCTCAATAGTTGGTAACCCTATACATTGGTTTGCATTTTATTGCCTGGCTCCCTTCAGTTGATTATAAACACCACAAGGGGAGAGAACAAGAGAGTGAGTGGTAAGTCCCCTGTTCTCTGTTGTATCTCTAGTGCTTACTGCAGGGCTTGGCACTTAAAAATTCTCAATAATTATTAGATGATGAATGAATGTACACTTCAGTTATCTGACACTGCCTGGAAATAAGGCTACTTGAATATTGCAAGCAGCAGATATTGCAAAATGGAACATGTAACTCTAAATTTTATCAACTAACTCTTCTACAGATGCAAAACTGGAGTTCTAGATCAAACTTCTCCACAAATCCTCTTTAAGCATTGACCTAAACTGTTCCCCCCCCCACCCCCAAAACAAGGGTGGTTGACCCAAAGAAGTCTGTTCAGAATGCTCAATTGTAGATTGGTAGCAGAATGCTTCTGTATGCAGGGTTGGTTTACGATTGGGAGGTTTTACTTTTCTTCCTCTTCTTAAGATGGCGTTATTAATGACTGCTTCATTCATTGATCAAGATTCAGGAGTCATCTCTGGGCAAAACCAGACTGTAAACCCCAAAAGAAAGGATTATATTCTCTTCCCAAGTATAATGGACTGCCTTCCTACCCCCACCTATACACACCCCAGGAAGTTCACAAGCAATAGCTACTTGTGAGCATTGAGTGAATGAGTGCCAATTGGTGATTCTTCCCTGCTTTCATCTTGCCCTCCCCCCTCCCCTTTATTAGCTTTCTCAAGTCCTGAGCTTTCAGGCAGGTCAGAAGTCTCAATAACAGAGAAAATCAATCTGACAGATAACACACTCTATGATGTTTTAAGGGCCTAAGGAGTGGTGAGCTGGAGCCAGTTATGTGCATCTCATTCCAGCTCTACAGTCAGTGACATGAGGTTGGTACTTGAAACCAGTCATGATGGGAGAATTTACACCATAGAAATTGACCAATGCTCCAATTGGGTAGCATTTTATCTTTGTGATAAGATAGGGAAAATGTTTTAAACATTTGCCAGTACAGCAATGGCCAGTAATATATTACCATCATTCCTCCTCCGTACCACCCCCCCCCTTTTTTTTTAAGAGAATTCTGGATTAGGCTTAATTCAAAGACTGACTCACCAAGAAAGTCTTTGAGTTCACATGCGTACAAGGCAAATACTTTAATTCACTTTCCTACTCAGATTCTTTCATGGCTTTCACCATTACGTGTTTTCAAACTTTAGCTCTGCTCTTAGCAACTTACTTCACAGATTACCACAATAGGTTAAAGCCAAATTAGAATGTTTTAGGGAGATTTTAGCTAACCATTTTTATGGTCATTTAGAAAGAATGAAAACACCTTCATCCTCAGATAGGACCAGAGTTGGTGCTTAAAATAGATACCTGCTTCACTTTCATATATAAAGTGTCTGTGTATGTCTGTGTATATATACATATATATTTTTTTCACATTTCCCCTTCCCCATTCAATCTTTTGCTCTCCTAGCTTCTGAGACCAAAACTATCCTAAAATTCCATAGGAAATTACCTCTTCTGACCTAACCCAGACCCCCAGAATTTTAGATTTATCAGAAAAGCAGATGATCTCCTCGAATGTGGTGGTCCTCACCCTGGCAGCACATTAACATCACCTGGAGAGCTTGAAAAAGTTGCCACTGTTTAGGCTCCACCTCAGACAAATGAAATCAGAATCCTCCTCATGGGATCAGGGCACTCCTGATTTTAGTAGCTCCCCAAGTGTTTCTAAGGCGTAATCAGAGGGAATCCTAACCTAATCACCCCTCAGTTTTCAGATGAGCCTCCTCGCTCCAGCACTTAGAGCCTTGCTCAGAGTCTCAGGATGGCAGAACAGAGGCAGAGCTATTCTAAGACTCAGCTCTCTTTGACTCCCAGGCCCCAGATCTTTCAAAATCATACCCCAAACCTCAGGACTTCCCTATCCCTTTAAGATAAGCCCCCAAACATGAGTCATAGAAATGAGGACTTTCCTGTGGCAGGAATCTTATAAGGCTGATTTCATTCATAAGTCTAATCAATCCTTGACCTTGAACAAATGATTTCTTTACATTTTCCCAGTATTTCAGTGTCTCTAAAATGAATGTGAGAATCTTCGTGATAAGACATGGCAATGTATACTACGTAAGGTCAGGGACTGACTGCATATCATCCTTACTGTGTGCCCATAGGGCCTGTTCAGGGACCGCTTGCCCATTCATTCATCTGTAAGTATTTGCCATGTGACATGCCTTGGCTAGATGTTTGGAGTCATTTGATTATAGTGGCTGAGGTGTGGAGCCTGGGTTCAAATGCTGGCTTCTCTATTGGCCAGCCTGAGACCTTGAGTAGATTCCTTAACCTTTATGTGCTTCAGTTCCTCAACTGTAATATAGGATCTCTATACCACAGGTTTGCTGTGCAGATTAGAGGTAACATATATAAAGCACTTAGTGCATTGCCTGGCCCAGAAACACTCAACAAATACTAGTTATTTTGGTTTTGTGGTATCAACCCATCCTTACCTCTTCACCTCAAACCTGCTGGGACAGGAGAGGTGATAGAAGGGTGATGGAGATCCAGGAAGTGGCAGCCTTTGAGCACCTTTGTCTGAGTTTCGCCTGGCTGCTATGACAAATATCACACAATGGGTTGACTTAAACCACAAGCATTTATTTTTGGAGGCTAAGGTCCAAAATCAAGTCATAGGTAAAGCTATGCTTTCTCCCTGAAATCTATAGCATTCTGGTGTCGGCTTGCTGCAGCCGTTGGCATTCCTTGGCTTGCATCTCTGCCTCCTGTCTCATGCCTGTCTCTCCCTCTCCTACATCTGCTTTTCCAGTTTCTGCTGACTTTGGGTTTCTTCCTGTGTGGACTTCTCTGACCAACTGCACCTGAATTTCTTCTGTTTATGAAGGCCTCAGGTAGTAAGGACTGAAGCACACCCTGATTCAGTTGGCCACACCCTAACAAAAAAATCACATCTTGAAAATGGTCCTATTTACAATGGGTCACACCATGGGAATGTGGTTGTGGCAGTTTGAGATTATTTTATGAATCCTAAAAAGAAGAAGATTATCTTTGTAAATGAATCTATTCCTCTGGGTGTGATACCCTTTGATTGCATTAAATTCAATTGAGAAGCCTTTGATTAGATTACTTGATAAGTTCAATTGAGGGCTTTTGATTGGACTATGTCAGTGAGGTCTGACTCAAGTTGAGTCTCCATCCCCTTGTTGGGCCTGATATAAATGGAAACACAGATAGAGACCAACAGACAGAGGAAAAGGAAGCTGCCATATTTGACCCTGCCATATGAGCTATAACTAGAGGACTGCTTAAGCATGAAGCCCCCAAAAGGCTGGGCCCATGGAACAGCCCAAGAAGACACAAGCCCTATGCCAGCTTTGCCTACAGCTGCAGAAAGGCAGAGACCTCAGCAGAGATGGGTGGCTGTCTTGTTCCCCATGTGGCAGCTGACTTTGGTGAGAAAGCACCTCTTAGGGTACCTCAATCTGGACTATTCATGACCTTGGAACTGTACGCTTTTACCCCAAATAAATCCCCTTTATAAAAGCCAACCAATTTCTGGTACTTTGCATCAGCAGCCCTCTGGCAAACTAAGACAGTGGATTAAGATTAAGAACATGTCTCTGTTGGGGTCTATAGTTCATTTAATCATGATCTTGAACCGGAGTCTCTGCCTTTGTTTTGAGGATGACTGTTAGCTGGCCCCATTCTTCCTCAACCTAAGTGGTGTTGACTCTTAGGGGCAGTGGCCCCAGTCAGCCTCCTGCTCTCTCTCGTCCTTCTAACTGGGTGGTCATCTGCCGATTGGAGCTGCCTAACCTGAGGAGGGCTGGTGCAATGCCAAATCCGAGCAGCCAATCACCACCTCCTGTGCCCCCCAGGGCCGTTTCTTAGCTTAATTTTGCCTTTCACCTAGCATCCCAGTTCAGCTGGCCCCTCCCTTCCCTTCAGATAGGAGATG
>PVKH010046332.1:0-10384 GCA_004027955.1 Chaetophractus vellerosus
ATATAAAAATTAACTCAAAATGAATCAAAGACCTAAATATAAAAGCTAGAACCATAAAACTCCTAGACTAAAAGTAGGGAAACATCTTCAACACCTGGTGGTAGGTGGTGGTTTCTTAAACCTTACACCAAAAGCATGAGCAACAAAAAAAACATGGATAAGTGGGGCCTCCTCAAACTTAAACACTTTTGTGATTCAAGAAAGTGAAAAGGCAGCCTACTCAATGGGAGAAAATATTTGGAAACCACATATCCAATAAGGGTTTGATTTCCATTCCATATAAAATGATCATACAAGGGGCCGGCTGCATAGCCCAGTGGATAAGGGTGCCAGTATACCACATGGGAGGCCCCGGGTTCGGTTCCCGGGGACCTCTCCGAGCAGGCAGACGGCCTTGAGAAGGGCAAGCCCCCGTGGGCGGGGCAAAGCCGCCATGGGCAAGGCAAAAAACCGCCACGGGCAGGGCGGAGTCACCACGGGCATGGCAAAGTCACCCGTGAAACACAGAGCTGCCGCCTGTGAAGCACGGAAGCCAAGCAGACCGCAAAACACGGAACTCTGATGCTTGCAAAACATGGAGCGGAGCACCCGTGAAACGGAATGGAGCCACCCACGAACAGAGCGAGCCGCCTCCGCGGAGGGCTGACTTGACGTGTCGCCGCAAAGATGGGGGGAGACAAGAAGCAGAAATAGAAAAACACAGAAGAATGGACACACAGCAAGAGCAAGCAGAAGGGAGGTGGGATATGTAAAAAAAAAAATGATCATACAATTCAATAATAAAAGAGCAAGCAATGCAATTAAAAACTGGGTCAAAGACTTAGACATTTCTCCAAAGAGGAAATACAAATGGCCAAAAAGTACATGAAAAAAATGTTCAATACTAGCTATTAGGGAAATACAAATCAAAACAACAATGAGATATCATCTCACATTGCATAGAATGGCCATTGTTGAAAAAAAAAAAAACCAGAAAACAACAAGTGCTGGGGAGGATGTGAGAAATAGGAACACTCCCTCACTATTGGTGGGAATGTAAAATGGTACAGCCTCTGTGGCAGACAGTTTGTCATTTCCTCAGGAAACTAAATATATAACTTTCATATGATCCAGAAATCCCTTTCCTAGGAATATATCCAGAGGAATTGAAAACACTTACATGAACAGACATTTGCATACCAATGTTCATAGCAGTATTATTCACAATTGCTAAATGATGGAAACAACCCAAATGTCCATCAACTGATGAATGGCAAAACAAAATGTGGTATATACATATGATGGAATACTATACTGCTGTAAGAAAAAATTAGATTGGGATGCATGTGACAACATAGATGAACCTTGAGGACATTATGCTGCATGAAATAGCCAGATACAAAAGGACAAATATTTTATGGTCTCACTAATATGAACTAAATATGAAGAACAAACACATGGAATTAAAACCTAGAGTAGAAGTTACTAGGAGATAGAATGGTGGCTGAGAAGGGGTACTGATGCTTAACGTATGTAGAATTTTCAATTATCTTTCCTGGAAAAGTGTGGAAATGGATAGAGCTGATGGAAGCACACAGTGAGCATAACTAACACAAATGGTTTATAAATGGGATTGTGTATGAAAACGGTAGTTAGGGATGTAAATGTCAATTGAAAGAAAGCTAGAGAATAATCTAGGGACTGAATAACAGTGAACCCAGAAGTGGATAAGGATTGCTGTTAACAGTAAAAATACCAGAATGTTCATCTATAAACTAGAACAAATGTATGTCACCATTACAAGGTAGTAAGAATATAGTGATTCATGGGAAAAATAGAATTAGTATAACTTATGGACTATAGTTAACAGCAGTATTCTAATATTCTTGCACCAATGTCAAAGAAGTTACTATATCAATGCTAACGGACAATAGTGGGGAGTATGTGATTTTTTTCTTTTGGACTAAGGAAAACATTCAAAAATTTGCTGAGGCAATGACTACACAATTCTGTGATGAAAGTGAGAGCCACTGAGCATACACTTTGGATAGACTGTACACAGCATAGGGCTGTATAACACAGTGAACCATGTTGTGGAAGATTGATTGTGGTTAACAGTACAAATATGAGAGTGTTCTCTTATGAACTGAACAAATGTACAATACTAATACATGGTGTTAATAATAGGAGGTGTATGGAAAAATATACCACATGTAAGCTATGGATCACAGTTAGTGGTAATAGCCTGTAGGGTTGATGTATGAGAATTATGCACATTATGCTTGATTGTTTTGTATACTCACAACTTCTCTTATATATAATATAATATAATATAATATAATATAATATAATATAATATAATATAATATAATATAATATAATATAATTAATGTAATATAATATAATTATATTACATTATAAATAACTGAAATCTAATCATAATATTACAGAAGGCTTCATCTCCCCACATTTTACCACCACATAACAGGGCTCCTGTATAACAGGGGATTACAGCTGAAAGGAACTACAAGACTCAGACCCTATTTAAGAAGGAAAATTTCCCTAAGGAAGCCTAAAGACAAAAGGGGAGTAAGGGAAAAAAAAAAAACTAGAGGAAATTTTAGCCTCTGGCACTTACAGTTACAAAAAAATAGTAAATATAGCCTAGCACCTAGCCAGATAAACACAAAACCTCACACTAAGGCTTATTTACCTCAGTTCCTTTTCCCTGATGCATCATGTCCAGCTTTCAATGAAAAATTATATGACAAAGGCAAAACTAAAGAGACAAATTAATCATCAGAAACAGACTCAAACATATATGACTGAGATTTTGGAACTATCAGAACAGGAATTTAAAATAATAATGATTAATATGCTAAGGGCTCTGCAGGAAAAAGTGAAAAACATGCAAGAACAGATAGGTAATATAAGTAGAGTGAGGGAAACTCTAGGACAAAATCAAAAGGAAATTCTAAAATCAAAAACACTATAACATAAAGGAAGAATGTCTATCATGGATCCATCCATAGACTGGACACAGCTGAGAAAAGAATTGGTGAACTTGATGATATGGCAATAGAAAACTTTGCAATCTGAAAATCAAAGAGAAAAAGGAACAACAACAACAAAAAGAACAGAATATCCATGAACTGTGGAACAATTACAAAACATGTTAACATTCACATAATGGAAAAACCAGAAGGAAAAGAAAGGAAGAGAAGAAATATGTTAAGTAATAATGGCTAACTTTTCAAAATTAGTGAAAGATCACCAAAGATCAAGGGAGCTCAGAGAACACCAAGCAGTATAAATACTGAAAAATCTACACCTAAGCATATCATATTCAAACCTCAGAAAAATTAAAGACAAAGAGAAAATATTGAAAAAAATCAAGGAAGGGGTGGGAGGACACTTTACCTAAAGAGAAACAATGATAAAAATTTCACAGAATTTCTTTTCAGAAACTATACAAGCAGTGATTGGAGTTAAATATTTAAAGTCTGAAAGAAAAAAGATCACCAACCTAGAAATCTATAACAGTGAAATCATCCTTCAAAAATTAAGTAATAAAGACTTTCTCCAACAAACAAAAATTGATGTAATTTCTTACCAGTAGACCTACCTATCTAGAAATTTAAAAGAAGCTCTTCAGAGAGAAGGTAAATTATATAAGTCAGAAATTTAAACATGAATAAAGAAAGGACAAACGTTCAAGAAGGAATAAATAAAAAGAAAATATTTTCTTATTCTTAAATGATCAAATAGATAAGTTTGTTCAAAATGATAACAGCAATGATATATTAGATGAGTATAGCTTATGAATAAATGAAATGTATGAAAATAAAAGGAATGGGAGGGAGGAGTAGGGACTAATTTGCTATAAGTTACCTGGACTATCCAGGAAGAGATAAAATGTTATTTGAAAGTGAACTTAGATTACTTATAAATGTATATTGTAAACTCTAGGACAACCACTAAAAGAATTTCAAAAAGAAGTATTGTATAATGCATATGCTAAGAGAAAAAAAGAAAATGGACTCATAGAAAATCCTCAGTTAAAACCAGAGAAGGAAAAAGAAAGAATTCAAGACAAAAAGAAAAAGAAAAAGAAACAAAAACAGGGGCAACAAAGGAATTTGCCGTCAGCAATGTAGACAGTCTCTCCATCCAATCAGTTGGAGGCTATAGGCAGAAATGAGGGTTTCAAAAGTCATAATGAAGAATTTCTACCTCTATTTCAGCCATTCAATTTCCCTATGGGAATTCAACTTCACCATCGTCAGAGTTTCCTGTTTGCCAGTGGTCACGTAAGCCAATTCCTATAATAAATCTCTTAATATACATACAAACATACACACACACACACATACATACATTTATCTCCTATCAGTTCTGTTTCTCTGGAGAACTCTGATGAATGCACATAATCTATGAAAATTTACACACACCTATATCTATTAAAGAAATTGAATCAATAATTAGTAATCTTCCAAAACAGAATGCACAGGCCCAGATGGTTTCACTGGTGAAATCTACCAAACTTTTAAAGAAGAAATTATACCAATTCTCTACAATCTCTCATAAAATAGAAGCAGAGGAAACACTTCCTAACTCATTTTATGAGGCCAGCATTGCACTAAAATCAAAATCAGACAAAAACATTACTAGGAAGTAAAATTGCAGACCGATATCTAAGATGAACATTGCAGCAGTTTGATACTGTTTCTATATTCCAAAAATAGATATTGGATTATGTTTGTAAACTGGTCCCTCCCTCTGCGCATATTAGATTATATTGGATTCAGAGGTTTCACTTTTACTTGATTAAATAATGATTAAGGCTTTGATTGGGCCACATCAGTAGGATGTTGAGTCCCCGCCCCCTTGGTGGGCAGGGGCTCACAGAGAAAACGACATGGCAGAAGAGTTCATTGGAGTTTTGATCCTGGTGTCTGGGAAGTAAACACACAGAGAAGCAGATATGTGAGGAAGGAGAAAAGTCTCCATTAAACACAGGAAGAGGCCTTAGGAAGAGAGATAAGCTGTTGGCCTGATAGTCTACAGCTGGCCTTGTGGAGAAAGCAGAGCAGCTGAGCCCAAAGAGAAACAAGCCCCGGGAAGAGAGGAACCCAGGAAGCCTGAACCCTTGCATATGTCAGCAGCCATCTTGCTCCAACATGTGGCAACAGACTATGGTGACGGAAGTAACTTATGCTTTATGGCCTTGTAACTGTAAGCCTCTATCCCAAAATAAATACCTTTTTTAAAAGCCAAGAACAACAACAACAAAAAGCCAATTGATTTCTGGTATTTTGCATCAGTACTCCTTTATGAAAAATCCTCAACAAAATATAAAATCAAATCCAACAATGAATAAAAACAATTGTGCCTCACAACCAATCAAGATTTAGTTCAGGTATGCAAGATTGATTCAATCTTTTAAAAAATCAATTAATGTAATTCATCTCAACAGGCTGAAGAAGAAAAATCATATGATCATATTAATGATACAATAAATAATTTGACAAATCTAACACCCATTCATGATAAAAAAAAACTCTCAGCAAACCAGGCATAGAAAAGAACTTCCTCAACTTAATAAGAACATCTACAAAAAAACAATACCTACAGTTAACATGATACTTAATGTTGAAATACTAGATGCTTTCTACCTAACATCAAGAACAAGACTAGGAAGTCTCCTCTCACCACTCATATCTGACATCATATTAAAGTACTACCAAATGCAATAATACAAGAAAATGTTATACATATTTTGAAGGAAGAAATTAAAAAAACCTTTGTTTACAGGTGATACGGTTATCTCCATAGACAATCCAAAGTTTAGTAAAAAAAACTCCTGGAACTAATAAGCAATTATAGCAAGGTTTCAGAATGCCAGGTTAATATACAATAGTCGATATTGCCTTTCTATATACCAGCAATGAACAATTGGAATTTGAAAATAAAATGACACCATTTACATTAGCACCAAAGTAAATGAAATATTTAGGTATATATTTGTGGCAGTTTGAGATTGTTTTATGAATTCCAAAAAGGGAAATACTACATTTGTAAACTAATCTATTCCTCTGGGTGTGATACCCTTTGACTGCATTAAATCCAGCTGAGGGGCCTTATGATTAGATTACTTGATCAGATTGCTTTAGGGCTTTTGATTGGACTATGTCAGTGAGGTATAACTCAGATTATGTCTCCAGCCCCTTGCTGGGTCTGATATAAATGGAAACACAGAAAGAGGGTCAGGCACAGGAAAAGGGAGTTGCAGGAAAACAGAAGCCCCGAGAGGTTCAAAGAGCTGAGTCCCAGAAAGAGACAAGCCCTATGCCTGATTGCTCAAGAGATGGTAGATTCTGGAAAAGAAGGCAGAGACCTCTACAGAGATCAGTGGCAATCTTGCTTCACCATGTGGCAACAATGCCAGGATCAACATTAGCTGACTTTGACAAGAAAGCATCTCTGCTGATGCCTCAGTTTAGACATTTCATTGCCTTGAAATAAGCTTTTACCCTAAATAAATCCCCATTATAAAAGCCAACAGATTTCTGGTAGTTTGCATCAGCAGCCCCTTGGCAAACTACAATAGCTAATAAAATATATATAATATATACATGAGGAAAACTACAAAACTCTGATTTAATAAGTCAAAGAAGATCTAAATAATGGAGAGATCCCATGTTCATGCACAGGTAGACACAAAATTGTTAAGATGTCATTCTACCCAACTTGGTCTATTGATTCAACACAAATCCCAGTAAAAAGCCCAGAAAGTTACTTTATGGAAACTAACAGATTCTAAAGTTTATATGGCTGAAAACCCAGAATAGCCACCACAATTCTAAAGAACAAAGTTGGAGGACTGACTACATGATGTCAAGAGACACTATACAGGCAGTGTGGTATTGGCAAAAGAATGGACAAATCAATCAATGAAACAGAAAAGCGTCAAGAAATAGACTCACACAAATCTTGTCAATTGACTATTGACAAATGATCAAAGGTAATTGAATGGATAAAGTGTGCCCCTTTCAAAAATGGTGCTGGAACAACTGAGTAGCCACCAAGAAAAAAATGAATCTAGACACAGGGCGTACACCTTTCATGAAAAATTAACTCCACATAGATCACAGAACTAAATATAAAATGCAAAACTATAAAACTTCTAGAAGATAACAAAGGAGGAAATCTAGGTGACCTTGGGTTTGGCAATGACTTTTTTTTCCCTTTGAAGTACTGGGACCGGTTAATTTTATGTTTAATCATTTGAGTAACTGCCAGAATGTTTTACAAAGTGGCTGGAACATCAATTATGACAAACAAATGTCCCACATTAACACAAGATGGTAACAGGGGAAACCATGAGGGGAGAGAGGAAGAGTATCTGGGAACTTTCTGTACTTTCTGTATAATTTATCTGTAAATCTAACACTGCTCCAAAATTAAACTCTATTTTTAAAATTAATGAAATTTTTTTAAAATTTTATTTAATGTAAAATAAAGCAATGTAAAATGAGAACTAGATAAACAAAACAGACATGCAACATGTGGAAAACAAAAAGTAAGATGGCATATGTAAATACAACTATATCAATAATAACATTAAATGTGAATTGATTAAACAATCCAATTAGAAGGCAGAGATGGTCAGACTGTATATAAAATATTATCCAACTATATCTTGTTTACAGAAGACACACTTTAGACTTTAAGACACAAATAGATTGAAAGTAGAGGACAGAAAATATATATATCAAGTAAAAAGTAACCACAGGAAAGCTAAAGTGACTACAATAATATCAGACAAAATAGACTTTAAAAATGCTATTAGTGATAAAGAGGGACATATAATGATAAAAGAGTCAATCCAATGGAAGAAAATATGTACCAATAACACATCATCAAAATACCTGAAGCAAAAACTTACAGAAATAAAGGCAGAAATAGAAAATCCAACAATAATAGTTGAAGGCTTCAATACCCAACTCTCAATAACAGATAGAACAACTAGACAGATCAACAAGGAAATAGAAGACTTGAACAGCACTATAAACCAACTAGACCTAACAGACATTTATAGAACATTTGACCCAACAACAACAGAATATATATTCTTCACAAGCATACTTGAACATTCTCTAGGCTAGACCAAATACTAGGTCTATACATAGGACAAACCCCAATAAAAATTTTAAAGTAAAGAAATAATACAAAGTGCATTCCCCAACTACAATGGAATGAAATTAAAATATTCATTCCCAAACGGAAAGATTTGGGAAACTTAAAATTGATAAGAAATTAAGCAAAAAAATAAAATATTTAGAAATAAAAAAAACAAGTAACCAGTTAAAAAATGGGCAAAGGATCTGAATAGACATTTTTCAAAAGAAGATGTAAAAATGGCCATAAAAGCACATGAAAAGACGCTCAACAACATTAGTCACCAGGGAAATGTAAAATAAAATTACAACAATATGCTACTTCACAACCACTAGGATGGCTAGCATCAAATTCAGATAATGGTAAGTGTTGGCTGGTGGAAATTTAAAATGTTCCAGCCACTTTGGAAAACAGTCTGGCAGTTCCTCAAATGACTAAACATAAAATTACCATATGTCCCAGCAATTCCTCTCCTATGTATATACCCAAAAGAAATGAAAATATATGTATACATAGTTACTTGTACATGAGCTTTTTATTACAGCATTTTTCATAATAGCTGAAAGGTGAAAACAGCCCAAATATTCATGAAGAGATAAATGAATAAATAAAATGGTATATTTCTATATCCATATAATGGAACATTATTTGGCCATAAAAATGCTACAGCATGGATGAATCATGAAAGCATTATGCTAAGTGAAAGAAGCAAGTTACAAAGACCACATACTAAATCATTCCATTCATATGAAATGTCCAGAATTAGGAAATGTATAGAATTAAAAGATAGATTAGTAATAGTATAGGCTTGGTAGTGGGAAGGAGAGGGTAAAGGATTCAGGGTTTCTTCTTGAGGTGATGAAATTGTTCTAAAATTAACTGAGATGATGGTTGCACGTATCTGTGAATATAACAAAAACTACTTTAAATGGGGAAATTCTATGGTGTGCAAATTACAAATCAATAAAGCTATTTTAAAAATAGACAACTCTAACAACTTTGAAACACTGGATGAAATTTGTGATTGCCCATGAAAGCATAAGCTAGTAAATTTCATTAAAGAGGAAAGCAATAATCTAGTTTGGCTAATTACTATAATTTTTGTATCAAAAAAATACCCTCTCACAAATTCTGATCCCAGACAAAAGATATTTCCAAACATTAAGGAGCAAAGATACTTTATCTCTGATTTAAAAAAAAAAAAATGATGAAAAACTTCCCAATTCAATTTACAAGAATAATTTAAAAACTTTGCATATACCACAAACATATCTTCTGTTCATAAACACACATGTATATTAAAGATCAATCCTACTTAGAAATGTAGAGGGCAAGTCCCAAGCAAAATACTTGAAAAGCAATTCTAGCAGTGCATTTTTTAAAGGTAAAACATGATTAAGTAGAATTTATTCCTGAAATACAAATTAATACAGTCTCTTGAATATCTTTCTAATAAACCTAGGGACTTCTCTCTCCCTGATTTCAGTAAAGTTTATTGAGAAAGTTATAAAATAAGTATGCCAAAATATTAGCTTTTTCTAGATTAGTACTAAACAGAAAATACATTTGTAAAAAAGTTCCTATTCAAAAATAGCAAACAAAACAATACAATATCTAGGACTAAACCTAACAAGAAATGTGTCACCTATTTAAAGAAAAGAAAATAACTACAAAATATTCCTGACCAATATTAAGAAAAAACAAAAATGAATAATTAGACTTAAGATCATTACATAAGTAAATATCCTTGTTCTTGAAAAATGTACACAACAGTATTAAGTGTTCAAGGAGCATGATGTATACAACTTACACTCAACTATTCAGAAAATGGATTGACAAGACAGACGGACAGACGCAGTCATGGGTGGATGGATGGATAGAATGATACAGCAAAAGTGGTAAAATGTTAAAATTGGTGGATCTGGGTATCTGGGGGACGGGTAGGGGTATGTCAGAGTTCTCTATATGTGATTTGCATTATTTTTGTAACAGTTTTGTAAGTTTGAAAGTATTTCAAAATAAAATGTTTAAAAAATGAATATTTAGGGGGGCCGCCTATAGCCCAGTGGATAGGGTGCTGATTCACCACATGGGAGGCCCCAGGTTCGGTTCCCGGGGCCTCTCCGAGTGAGGCAGACTGCCTTGAGAGGGCAAGCCACCACGGGCAGGGCAAAGCCGCTACCCGCGAACAGAGCAAAGCCGCCCATGAGTGGAACAGAGCAGA
>PVKH010046333.1:0-10410 GCA_004027955.1 Chaetophractus vellerosus
AGCTCCCAAGGCGGCTTGTGCCTCAAGTGGAGGATGGGCAATGGCCTCCGTGGTGTGAAGTGCTCTACTTAAGAATCTTCTCTGCAGATGGGCAGTTTCCTCCTTCCATTCTTTCAAGGATGTTGTGGGATGCTCTTCTGATCTTCTGGAGCCCCCAAACAGATGCTTGAGATAGTTCTGGGTGATTACTAACTGCCTTGTAGTACAAGCTGACTCTAGGAGTTTCTCACTCTGCCACCATCTTACTGGTTGTACTGCTTCTTATGTTTTGAAATTTCATTGGCTGCGAACCATTTAAGATAATTTCTTCTTGGTGAATTGACTATCATTATGAAACTTCTCTCATTGTATCTGATAATAATACATGACTTCAAGTCTACTTTGTATTGGAACAGTGTTTACTGGATTCTCTTTTTCCATCCTTTTAATTTTAAGCTATGTGTTATTTTACTTAAAGTGCATCTCTTTTAAACAGTATAGAGTTGACTTGCTCTTTTAGCCAGACTTTAACCACTGTCTTTTGAGTTATGTTTTGTACATTTACATAAAATTATTGATGTTTGCATTTGTTTACCGTTTTGCTATTTTCTTTCATTTTTCTTTTCTTTCTTCTTCTTGTCTTGTCTTCTTCAGCTTCTTTTTCTTCTAATTCTTCTAATTCTTATTCTTGTAACTGTTCTTTATTCCTTTGTTGCTCCTTTTCTAATTTTTCTGGATTAGTAGTGTTCTTTTAATATTCCATCTTATTTCCTATTTTATCTCTTAATTTAAACATTAAACCATTAATTTATGGATTACCAAACACACTTTAATTTCTCACATTCTACCATGACTTACTATTATTCCATTTCACATATAAGATACTTATAGCAGCATACTTCCATTTACCATCACTCAAATCATTTGTTTTATTTTTATCTTAAATTTTACATTTACATAGGTAGTAAACTGCAGACTTTATATTTATTTGTGTTTTCAATGATCAAGTGTCTTTTAAATAATTTATGAAAAATGTTTTCTATTTATTTACATATTTTTTATTTTCAGTTTTGTTCATTCTTTCTGAATATTTGAATTTCTACTGGTATTATTTTTCTTCAGCCTGAAAAATTCTTTAGCGCTGTTTTGTAGTGCAGGTCTATTAGCAATGTATCTTCTCAGTTTTCATTGATCCTCTGTTTATTTTTCAACTTTTATTATCTTTGCTTTCATTTGGCTATTTCAAAAACGATCTGTGTTCCAGTTTATTAATCTTTTCCCCTGCTTTGTCCAATCTGCTATTAAGGTCATCCAATATATATACATATATTTTAAATTTATATTTATACTGTACAACTCTAGAGTTTCCATTTGGTTCCCCTTAGAGCTAACATTTCTCTACTAAAATATTCATTCTCTTCACCCATTATATCCTTGTTACCTTTAAATTATTTAACACATTTATAATATGTTTTAAAGTCTTTGCTTTGTAATTTCAATAATTTGATCATTGTGGGCATGTTCTACCAATTCTGTTGAACTGAAGTTGGGCTTTGATTAGATTGCTGTCACTTGTGATTAGTCCAATCTCCAGCCACCACCTTTTAAATTTTATTAGTTTTTGAGCTCCCAATTGAGTAGGCTGTGATCTTCGATATTTTGGGTTCCCTTATCAATGAAATTCCCTAATGGCTCTGAAATCCAATCACTGTAAGAATTCATAGAAGTCCATTTCTAGGCTCTCTTCCAAGGCTACTTTCTTGGTGAAATTCGAGTGTGGGGAGTTGTGAGAATTTTGAGACTGAGCTATTTGTTTTGGCATTTGGACCTTGTCTAGATTTCAGTTCATCTTCTAAGGCTACACTGTTGTTTAAGCATCTGTTTATTTCTTTTATCACGAATGAATAATATATTTCTTCCCAAAATTCAGACAATCCAGGTTTTTCTATATCACCTGCTCTCTGATAGATTCATAGAAGAGTATGATATCTATTTAGTCCAAGTTTTTCTTGTTAACATTAGAATGACAGTCTTTCTCAGCCTTTGACATCTTTATTGGAAACAGAAGTTCCTATCAATTTTATTAATGATTTTGTGGGAGCAGGAGAACAACAACTTCATACACATTTTGTTTGAATTCAGTCAGTAGTTCCTTTAGTTCCATATTATTCAATGGATTGCCTCGGATTTTATAGGAGATAATATAACTAGAAAATCATGATATTTAGTCACTTTCTGTCCAAGTTGTATAATTCCTATTTCTTATCATGTTGCATCATTGATAGTGCCTCTAGAACACTGACAGGTAATAACAGTGATGTATCCTTATATTTTAAATGAAATCATTATAGTTTGCTCAAGATTGACATATTTCCTCTTCTGCTTATTGCTCAATTGTCTAATCATTTCTATTATGTTCAAAAACTTTTCTTACTTAAAAGTATGCCTGTATTTTCTAAGTATGCCCATATTTTCTAAATCTATCCTTTGTATAGATGGCCTTCTCATAAGAATTCTTCAAAAATTTACAATGGTTTTTTAAGTCAGACATTTATTCTGTTTACACTTCAATAACAGGAATAGTTTCTTTTCTCTTCTTGAGGAATAGCTTTTGAGCCATGGGCTGAGAAAGGCACTCAAATATTACATGAAGTAAAAAGCTACCAATATTACTTAACCTTTAGCAAGAGTGAAAGAAATATAAAAACATTACTTTAAAAATAAAAACAACGAAAATTAAACAGTAGAAAATACATTAAATAGAACTAAAATTTCCTTTAATTTTCTTTCACCAAAATATATTTTTTCAGAGAAATAAATATAAACATAAACGTCATGATATTCATTCCCCTGGAACATTTTCTGAAGTAGAAAGGGCAGATGTACCCAAATGAGTAGAAAATGTTATAAAGATGCAGTAAAAGAGGGGTACACAATTCACAGGTGTAATATAGCTAAAAAAGAGTGATTAATTCTGTTCAAATGAGGACAGAGAAGCATATGGGAAAGTTCACATAAGCTGTGACGACTGAGCTGTCATTGGAAGGATGAATTAAAATTCATCAAGTGGACAATGTAGGAAGCTTGAACAGTGGTTGTATAAGTTCTGAGTCATTCCTTTTATTAAAAGATCTAAATATTTTGTCCTGTGTTGAAGAAGCTAAGAGGCTCAGGAAGCAAAGTGGGAGAAGATCAGAAAGGTAGGAAAATGTAGAAATAAATAAAGCCATCAAAGGCCAAGTGAAAGATGTAGATAAATGTTCATGGAAAGTCAGTTACAATAGAAGAAAGAGTTTTCTAAAAACTCTCCCTACTAATATCACCACCAATGTGTCTTTTTCTTGTTGACTTTAAAAACTGCTTCATAGAATTTAGCTTCTGCAGTCTGCCTAATGGTCCCTCTTTGTATCTTTGGTGGAACTATCAAACCAAAGCGTGGATATGACTATGAAAGGTATCAGAATCTGGAGTTATCACTAAACTCTCCTTCCCATACATAACACAATCAAATCTATTGAAACTACTGCTAATGACCTGACCCACAACATATTTTTCAAACCCTGTCAGGAAATAAATGATATAAGAATAGCCTTGGGCTAGAGGTAACTTATCCCTCTAAGCTTTGTTGTTTGACTCATAATCAATGGAAAATTCCAACAATACAATCAGAAGAAAATGACTCTTCTTCGTTAAAAACATGTATCAGAGTTAAAAGATGCAACATGTATCAGAGTTAAAAGATGCTTTGTTTACTATCAACTGCTAAAAAACACCACAAATAAAATATTTCTGTAAAATAGCCAAGATATATAGAGGAAGAATTTTAATGCATAAGTTTCAAAAATTAAAAAAAAGTTCAGATAAAATTACTGTATTCTGTTATATGCATGGTTTCTTATTTTCGTTCTCATAAAGACAGCAGAAACCCCTTGGCTTCATTATCTAATATCCCTTCTGTTTCATCCCCACTCAGTCCAATTGCTGGGAGATAAATTTCTAGCTGCCTGTCTGGTACATGGGGAAATGTAAAGGTTCGGTTTCATAGAGAGGCAACTCTGGCTACATAGCTGAATATGAATTATGCAAATTCATTTCTAAATTGGAAAACTTTTTCATTTTACTTGATTGCCATTAGGTGGTGCTAGAAATGTCTCCATTCATAAAATATTTATGGCTAACAAGCCCTATTAATACATGAATAACAAAATCTTCATTGACTGTACTTGACAAAATAAAAATTGAAATCCAGTCTGAAAAGATTAGAAACGGTCTGGAATAAATCTCCCAATGGCTAACTCTTTATTTGCCTGGAATTAATCCCCCAATGGCTAACTCTTTATTTAGAATAACAATGTTTCATTAATCTTATTTATTGAACATGTATTACTCCTTTTTTATTATTATTAAGTTGTTTTTCAGCTTCTTACCGCTAAAGAGCTTGGGTAACATTAGATCTGCATGCTAAAAATTATTTTGGAGGTATAGATTAGGATAAAAAGTAGAGGAATATAAAGAAAGAACAGGAATAAGGAGTACTGATATTTAGGAAGTTTGGGAAAACTAGTTAATCTTTATAAAACAAAGGATGTTTTCCTCCATTAAAAAAACAAACAAAGAAAAAAACATGATAAAGTAGGGCTCCTAGTGCCTGAGCAGAATAACAAGTTCATTATCTGTAAATGGAGGTTTTGGACTGGATGATCTTTAAAATCTGTAGTATATGAATTTATAAATTTGGGAACCAGAATTTTCATTTAACTGGCTTTTCATGGCTGAGTCCATTGCAAGAGACTTCTTAAATTACTTAGCTTTCTTTCTATATCTTATAAACCATTGTTGACAAAATATTTCCAGCATTAGGAGATTTGGCCTGGCATTTCTGGAAGACATGAGTTAGCATTTGTTAGATTAAAAATGGAATCTTATTCTAGTTTTAATTTGCATTCCTTGGGTGAATAGTGAAGATTAACTTTTTCAACATCATTCTTTTGTGTATTTCCAGAATCTTTTGCCATTTTTTAAAGTTGGGTTGTTAATCTTTATTATTGATTTGTAATTTCTCTTTATATATTAAGGGTGTTTTTTCATTGTCTGGCACATATGTAACAGAACGTGTGTGTGTTTTTTATTTCCTTTTTTGAGGTATCAGGGCTGGGGATTGAAACTGGGACCTTGTATGTGGGAAGCCGGCACTCAACCACTGAGCGCATCGGCTCCTCTGAGTTTGTTGTTTCATTTGTTTGCTTGTTGTCTTGCTTTTGTTTTTAGGGGGCACCAGGGATCGAACCCAGGACCTCCCATGTGAGAAACAGGCGCTCAATCACTTGAGCCACTTCCACTTCCCGGAACCAATTGTCTTTTAAGTGTTAACGTTTTTAATTTAGAACTGGCATTATTTTTTATTTTTTAGTCTAATTTGTTTTCAATAATGGTGTTTCCCTTTAGCTTTATACTTATTTTCACCCACCCCAGAATTTTTTATTTACTTATATTTTCCCTATTCATTTTCTGTATTTTATATTCAACATTATATCCCACTTGCAATTTATTTTGGCATATAGTGTGAGACAGGGATCTATCCTAATTTTTCTCCTAGGTATAGAGCCATTTACTAAATAGTGTATCCCATGAAGCAGAAACTGTTTTATTTACTCCTATATTTTCATCACCTTGAACAAAGGCTGGCACACACTAGATGCTCAAAAATATTTGCTGAATAAATGTTTAATGATAAGAATCCTATTTTAGCATATTAAAATATATTCTCATGGGTTAGTTACTGCGATTTCTATTTTTTTTAAATAATCAGTTTTATTGCAGTACATTCTTAAGCTATACAATCCATATACAGTGTGCAATCCATGGCATTTGGTATAAGCATGTGTGCTTTTTATTTTATTCCCCTGATATATTTTTGTAGCACTATATTACCACAGTATTATTACTTAATAATATGTCTAATGTATGGCAATTAAGTCTTCTCAGCATTCTTCTTCCCTCTTGTGTTTTAGCTACCTTCAGCTCACTCATTCATTTTTATATTAATATTAAAATAATTATTATAAGGCAGGGGTGACCAGGGGTTCTGAGGGAAGGGAGAGGGAAGAATAGGTGTAACATGAGGGCATTTTCTGGACATTGGAATTGCTCTGCATGACACTGCATTGGCATTTCATATTTTGTCAAAACCTATAGAATTGTACCATGCAAAGTATAAACTATAATGTAAACTGTGGTCCATGGTTAGTAGCAATGTTTCAATATATGTTCATCAATTGTAACAAATGTACTACACTAATGAAAGATGTTAACGTGGGAAAGTGTGGGAAGGGAAGGGGTAGGGTAAATGGGAATCCACTATATTTCTGATGCAACAGTTGTGTAATCTAAGGCTTCTTTAAAAGTAAAAAATATATATTAAAAATAATTATTTCAAGTTTTTTCTCTTTTCCTTAAACTGTCACGTGCATGTCTTACCAAGTTTATACCATTCATTATGTATTTTGTTGTCATTATAAATAAGATTTTCAGATTGGTCATTTTTGAGACATAGGAATGTATTCCTCTTTATGTGTTTATGTTTTAGCTCACCCTCTTATTGGGATTTTAATATTTATAATAGGTTTATCTCTTTTTTAGCATACAATTATATTTTCTAGAAGTAATGATAATTTTGTCTATTCCTTTCCCATAGTCATGTCTTTTACATCTGTCATAACACAGGCTATATTTTCCAGAATAATAAATAACAGTAGAGATGACAAGCATTTATTATTATTTCTGACTTAATAAGAATTGATTTACTTTTTAAACCATTAAGTAGGATGTTGACTGCTCATTTGTCCCACGCATTATTTATTTTCTTAGGTAACTATGCTTCTATTCCATTTTTCACATGCTTTTCTTCCTTCTTTCAACATTTAATTCTCAAGTTGCTATTCTGTGAAAGGTAGCCTGAGCTAAACATGACTAAGATGTACTTCAAATCTTTAGGAACCGTTAGGCTAAGAGAGAGGAAGAGGGCACTCAGGAAAAGTTTTCCAGAAGAAAGAAGGCTTTAGGTGAGTGGTAAACCATAGAGAAATGTTTTCCAAGTAGACAGAAGCACCTATTACCAAGAGCCAAACAACAACTCAAAGGTTGTAAATTGCAACCAAATTCCACAATGAAGATCTCATATGATTTCCTCTTCTGAAAATCATTACCCTTAACCACAAATACAGCATTATGGACCTATATTTGAAGGATTTTTAGGTACAAATTGACATACACCATACCCACATGTACACACATGCACATACATTTATATATATAGACAACTCCCCCAAATTGCTCTTGTACACCAAGAAGTTAAATAATCATCAATACAAAAATCAAGTTTACACAAGAAACATATAAGTATATCATGAGAAAATACTATACTTTTAAATTTTATTTTGAAATACTTTCAAACTTACAGAACTGTTACATAAATAATACTACCCCCATACACAGAACTCCAGTGTACCCTCACTCCCCGATCCCCGTATCCCCAGATCCATCAATTTAAACATTTTGCCACATTTAGCATATCATACTATCTTTCCATCTATCTGTTTGTCCATTTAATGCTCCGTTTTCTGAACACTTGAGTTGAGGTTTTATACATAATGTTCCCTGAATACTTCTTACTGCCATGTACATTTCCTAAGAACCCGGGTACTCACTTATTTAAGTAATTATTAAGATCAAGAAATTTAACATTTATATAAGCTTGCAGTCTATATCCCAATTTTTTCTTATGTCTCAATAATGTCCCTTTGAGCCTTTTCACCTCCCTTATTAGATCCCATTCGATATTATGTATTGCATTTCATTATCCCTTCCTTCCCTCCTTCCCTCCTTCCCTCCTTCCTTCAAGGAAGCAAAGTTACTTTGATTAATGTCCAATAAAAGGGATTTCAAAATTTATTTTAAAATATAGTAAATATACCAAACATATTAAAATATACTATATTTTATTTTGTAAAACAAGCATTACAGTAAAAACAAATTCCATTCACTTCCAAAATTGGTACAGTTGCTGAGTAAACTTGACCTTGGAATGAGTTCAATGGCTTTTATGTCACATTTGACGGTTGAAAAAGTGTTCAGTGACCCAAAACAGCATTAGAGAAATCTGCTTTGGAGATTCGACACCAAACCCTGCTCTTGTCACAGACTTAGTGGATCCCAATCATTGGGACCGATATGAAACCTTTTTTCTGACTCCTATGGAACAAACTAGTGCTCCAGAAATGAAATAACAGGAAATTAGATTTTCTCATTGCACTTTCCAATAACATATATTTAACTCACAATAAACTCAAAATGTCAACTTCTAATTCTGACCCTTCTAATTTTGAAGAGACAGTTATGGTTACTTTAGGGTTCTTTCACAGAAAAATCCTGTCTTTAAGAGAATCCAAGATGAAGAGGCTGGCTAAAGCTCTGACATTGTGACAGGCAAAACATCCCAAAAGGTGGGAGGCCTCCTGCATATCAATACTTGATCACATATCTAATTTTAAGCATGCTGAATATCATGCTTCCTCTGACATTAATAAATAATGGTTCCTGAAGGACCATGGGAGCAAACCTAGCATCATCATGAAAGTGACCAAGCCCATGGCCTACCACTTGTCAGATGTCAGACAAGGGGAAGTCTGTTGGCTTGGCTACCTGGAATCACACTGAGTCTTTGGCAGTCTTCTGAAGATTGGCAAACATGGTTTGATAAAGATAAAATATTTTACTATAATCACTCAGACAGTAAGGATATTTTGCTAAAAAGGACCAGTGTCCTACTTCTAGGCCAAGAAATATCTAAGCCATAAGTGTGGCCAAACAGTGCAATGTTTATGATCTCCCAAGATGTGTTTTGAAAACACTAGGCTTCCTATAATTCATATTGAATGCAAGAAAGAGTAAAATTCCATAATCATTTTAGTAGCCAGGATCACAAAGTGGCTCCTATATGTAATTTAACACATTCTTGCTGCAACTTAATTCATTTTCTTTAGTTCACACTCTCAAGGAACTGAAAACAAAAGAACTATGTGAAAATAATACATATATTTCAATTCAGTTAAAATGGTATTAATGCTTTTAATCATGACACTAAAATACTAAACACTAAAAAATACTAGATAATTTCAATTCTGTAAAAATAAGTCAAAGATTTAAAAAATCAGTCAGAGATATGTTTGCCTTTATGTAGACAAACCTATTGTATCTTCTCTCAGTTAAACAACTTAAAATATATTAACTGATTTTGGAGGAAGAATGAGGAAGGGCTATTAGGATGTGAAAAGTAATTGATGGTATCTACTATGCAGTTAAGAGAGGTCTGGAATAGGACCCATCCCTCAGGTATGCTAAACAGGAGGCAGCTGTCTGCCCTTCACCCTGACCCCTGACTTCAAACTTACAGCACTGAAAGGGTTAAAACAATCTTTCCCTTTCTTTCCTTTCCCTTTCCTTTCCTTTCTTTCCTCCCTCCCTCCCTCCCACCTACCCTCCTTCCCTCCCTCCCTTTCTTCCTCTTCTTCACCTTTTTTTCCTAAACTCTTAAAAACCTTAGGCCATTTTATTTTTTAAAGTACATTTCTTAGAAAAAGTCCAAAGTAAAGGGAGGTTGTTCCCTTTGGCTAGATGCTAGAGCCAGACTGCTTATGTTCAAATACCAGTTCAAACACTTAATTTATGTGACACCTTGGGAAAAATCCCTTAAACTTTCTGGACCATACTGCTCATTTATAAAATGGGAATAATGATAATTCCTTCCCAAAGCTATTGGAAGGATGTAATGCGTTAATATGTGCAAAGTCCTTAGAACCATCTGGTCCTATATAAATATTATTGTTATTAAAGTCCTTTGATTGTGCTTGCTTTCAATTTGGTATAAACAACATAGGGTTCTATTGTAGCTTTACTGTTACCCATTACAAAACATGAAGCTTGTTAACTAGATTCGCCCCAAATACCAGCACAAACTTGAGAAGGCAGGGGGCCTACACCTTGAGCAATCTCAGGCTTCTCTGTGAGAACAAAAGCCTGCACAACTTTCCTGCAGTCTGACTTTGCACAAGCACACAGTCCTCTATTCTACAGAACATTAACCCTGTAAAATTATGGTAAACTTTTACTCTATTCATGAGATGCATATTGAGTGTCTGCTGCAGAAAGTGCTCATCACTGGGGATCCAAATTTGGAAAAGACATGGCATCAGTCACCAAGAGCTTAGGGTTTTGGGGGGAGCCCTGGTGATTTGTCTCTAGTCAACATGTTTCTCCCTTGCCTCCAACGATCCAGGCCCCAAACCCCTCCTGATCCCCCATTCTGCGGGGACACACCCCCTGCTAACTGTGATGCCACCTTTTCATAATGAATGCCTGAGTCCATCCTTTCAG
>PVKH010046334.1:0-10523 GCA_004027955.1 Chaetophractus vellerosus
GAAGTGTCTGTTTCTACAGAAAGGGTGCGTCATGCTTAGTTCTGAGGTGGAGCTTGTGGAGATCAGAGACATGTTAGGGCTCTTGAGTGGAGATCATGGCAGAATTTGGGGCCAATTTCCAGTTTACCCAATAGCAGAGTGACTGCGATAGAGGTATTGCAGCTGAAGTGGAAGAGATTTTGGTGAAGGAGACCAGAAACAAAGCATGTGCTCCTTGAAAAATCTAAATCGGTGGCCTCTTCGCACGCCTCTGGCATCTAACAACCAACTGCATGGCTGCTTCACAGGGAACTACAGTGAAGTCACGAAATTTAGACCATAGTAGAACCTCGCTCCTAGGACACTAAATGACCCTTCTTTCTCGTCTTGACCAACAGATCATTGCCCCTCCGGAGCGCAAGTACTCTGTCTGGATCGGAGGCTCCATCCTGGCCTCCCTGTCCACCTTCCAGCAGATGTGGATCAGCAAACAGGAGTACGATGAAGCCGGGCCCTCCATTGTCCACCGCAAATGCTTCTAAAACACTTCCCTGCGCTCTGTATCTCGCACACAACTGTGAATGTTTTGTGGAATAACACCTCCAGTTCCTCTCCAAATAATTCCTAGCCAAAGCTCTGACCTATGTGTTTTTTAAATAAATCTGAAATATGCTACCGGTAACTTGTGGCGTGGGGCTCTCAGCAACGCCCGGCTTACTGCTTATTTGTGTTAGGTTGAGCTCGCCTGTTATAAGGCGGCTCCCTCTAGTGGCCCAACCGGAAACGACACAACGGGGATGGTTTCCCAGGCACATTCCCACATTAACAGCGCAGGCGCCCCCTAGTGCAGTAGGCGGGAAAAATGTAAGAACATGTTGGAGAACGAAAAAATAAATATGGACTAAAGTGTATCAGTACCACAATATATACTGACTTCACAATTGTCCAGATGATTATATTACTTGGCAAACTTAATAACCCCAGGACTGGTAGCCTGAATGGTTAAGCCAAAAACATCCCTCTATGTATGCATGTATGTATGTATGTATGTATGTATGTGACTATGTATCTAGGTATCTATTTACACACACACACATACTAAAAGAAGGTATGACTTTTAAATCAGGGGGGAAACATGGTATTTTCAAAACATTGGGAAACTCTGCCCTAGAATCTCACTACACACCTGGTCCAGCTGTTTCTCATCTTCTGATCACAGTCTGTCTGAAAAGGATTTTATGGATATATTAACATCAGTCGGGATGGGAGTGACAACAGTACTTTCCAAGGACATTATACTAAGCGTTTTGTGCATATTATCTTATTTGTTTTTCAGAACTATGTGGGGGAAAACTTTATCACTCTTATAGCCGAGGAAACAAAGTTTGCTCCAGAAATGCAATTAATTGGGGGAGCTGCCAACTTCAACTGTTCTTTGCCCATCTGGGCGAGGGCGGTACAAAGACATAACAATATACCTTCCCAGTCCTGAAGGGTGTTAGACTCAAAGCCCTTTTCTGCCCAGACTATTTGCCATCCTCAACAGCTCTCCAGCAGGGCACTGCTTGTCCCAGTATGTAGATAACTGAGTGAAGCCAGAATCCACTGTATGTTCCGGGGAGAAAGGGGTCTCTGTCTATGGCAGCACCTTGCTGTGTAGACCCGAGAGTCCAGGATTCAGCTCCTGTGTGGGACAGAAAACCCAAGCTTCTGGTATTCTCTGGTCCTGTCAAACTGTGGATAGGTAACCAGGAGCAATACCACAAATAATAGCAGTTGACTTGTACCGGGTGCCTGCCCTGTGCCGTTTCCTAGACCAACTCTTTATATTATGGTCTCATTTAATATTCACTACAGCCCTATGAATTTGGTGGTGCTACTGCCTTTTTACAGATGGGAAAACTGAGGCTTCAAGTGGTTAAGGAATAGACCTGATGCTGTTCTACCGACAGGGGTGGAACGTGAAGTTGGATCCAAGCCCATACTGATAGCCATTAGGCCAGCATTTCTCAAAGAGGCCACACAGATCAACCTCATCCGGGGCTCATTTTAAGAGGGCAGATTCCTGGACCACACCTAAAGCTTGCCAAACTAGAGTTTCTGGAGCTGGGGGCTGGGAACTTGAGTTTTAAACAGATTTCCTTGTGATTCTTATGCACAAGAAAATTTGAGAGCCATTGTAGTATGCTATAGTTGAAGGAAATTTTCCAGCTGCAAATTAATACTTTCCAGGTAAGGGTGCTCCATACCTGAAGGCTTAAACTTAAGGATTAGTGTACAGATACTTGAGAACAGATCACTTTCTTAATCTAGGCAAAAATCACCAACTATTTCCATCAGTTTACTTAAAACAGTCTGTTGTACTTTACATTAACCACCAGAGGGCATACACTCTTTGATCAATGGGTACTTGGACTAGTTTCTCAAGAATTTGAAGCAGGCGTGTCCAGAGTCAAACATCAGGAAATCCAGAAGCACCCATTGGACGTACATTAATGAAATACTTCTTACTTGTTACCACCCAGCTGCGGTGCCCAGGCAGACACTAAACACTCTTCTCATAGATCAATAATTCTTCCTCCAGATTCTCCAAGGTGCCTGGTTATTTGAAGTGACAGAATCTGTTGGTGAGCTTCATAGGAATCTTCAGAGGAGATAAAACCACCAGCAAATAGGCTTTGCTACCTCCTGAATTGTTTTCTCTCTCCTAGCAATAACAAATGCGACTAAAAGCTCAGAGGCCTCCTTCCTCTTCTCTGTCAGCTTTCCCGTGACAGGCTTAAGTGAGCAATTCCTGAAGGCCACGTGGGTTTCCAACAATCCACATTAAATAACCTTGTGCTGTGGGTGGACGTGTGGAAGGAGACATTATTTACTTTTAAAAAACAAATAACTATCTCCAGTATGGCATCATTTGTGCAGCCAGGCTGAGCTCGAGTCTCCTTGATAGAATTTCCAACAAAGAACAGCCTGAAGGAGGATTTCTGATTGTATTAAGGGAGAAGCCTGTCAGGGCCAACACACACTCACAGACAGACCGGAAGCCATTGTGTGGCTAAGCCTGTTTTAAAAGATAAGATTAAAAACAACCTGGGATGTGGTTCTTCCACATCAGAATATGAAAACTATTTGTGTACATTCTTAGCATCAAGTAAATATTTATTCACAGGAAAGCCAAGTCGATTCAAGTAATGTTTGAAGAGTGCTTACTTTGCACTAAGGCAGGGATAGGTGTGCAATTTGTAGAGTCCTGCCTAAAAGGAGCTTTCAGTCTAGTGAGGAAGACAAACAAGCAGATGAGGCACATTGTACGGGTTACAAAAGGGAAATATTGAGGGAAGGAATTGTGTCTCCATTGAGGACTCTAAACTGGGCCAGAGGCTCAGAGAAGGCTTCCCGGAGGAGGTCAGTGGAAGCTGAAAGGATAGGTAAGAGTTAATTAGGCAAAATTTTAAAAAGTGGGATAAGTTTGCATTTGGGGAAGGGGACACAGAGCACAAAGGGGACCCGTACCAGGCAGAGACTTTAAAAGTGTGACTATGACTTGACTACAATTTTCCAAGGTAAAATACATAACATCTTCTCTGTGAAATGTCTGTCTTGAAATCAGACACCAATTACAAACAATTAAGGCAATTCTGAGCTAGAAGTTTGGTATCTCTGATTCATTTGCCATTCTTGAGCATTTCATCTCATCTTGTAGGTTAATTAAATTCTTCATCTCATTTTCAGAAATGTATCTGGGAAATGAAAACCCAAACACTATCACCACTCATGCTAATTTGTCTGTGATGGCTTTGGCTATTCCAGAATGTTCTCCTCATAAGAATTTCATGGCCCTTAAGGACTGATGGGAATATAAATGTTTGGATTTGCCCGATTGGGTTTGCAACATACCTTATCCTTAAGGAAAACAGGTTCATACATAGTGTCATTATTGACAGATTTTCAGAGCAACCTAAAGCTCAAGTGTTCTTAAATTTCCTACCTTGGAGAGAAATATATGATATTATAGGCAATTCGCATCAAAAGTTTTTTGATGTTCTGCTTAGATCATGTCCTTCTATTTTTTTGCCTCCACATTCAGGTTTGTGTGTGTATATTTTGCCATATTAACTATTTTCAAATGTATAATTCAATGCCATTAATTACATTTACAATATTCTGCTACTATTAACACCATCCATTACCAAAACGTTTTCATCACCTAAAACAGAAACTCTGTACCCATTAAACAGCAGTTCCTTTTTCCCACCACCCCGCCACCCCTGCCCCAAGCTCTGGAAACTTGAATTTGCTTATTCTAGGTATTTCATCTAAGTGGAATCATATAATAATTGTCCATTAGTGTCAGGCATATTTCACTTAGCCTAATGTTTTCAAGGTTTGTCCATGTTGTAGCATGTATCAGGATTTCCATTTATCTGTCAATGAACATTTGGGTTGCTTCTACCACATTTAGTTTTGAACCTGATTTCCTCTGTCTTTTCATCAGATTAATTATTTCCTCCTCCTTTAGATCTCTCTGAATATGCTACAAGCTGAGAGCTCTTTAAAAATGGCCTGAAAAATCATTTAGATTTAGGCCTTCCTTTATAAAAGGCCATCACCTATGCACACAAAATTATATCAAGCAGGTAAATTTTACCCCTCTAATTTAGAACAAGCCCTTGTTCTTAAAAAAGTTATTTCACATGGATATTCCATTGTCATCTTTTCTTTTATGAATGTATTAACCATTGAATTTAATGGAAAGCAAAGGTAGAATTTGGAAGTGTTGTTACTGGTAGCTCTTGTTGCTTGCTCTCTTTTGTATTTCTAATTCTACCCACCTAAATGTGCTGGCTGACTATCCCTGATCTTGACAAAGGCCTGGGATTGGTTTCTACAACAATAAGCATGTTGAGAGTGAGTTTTAGAAGCCATTTGTATCTTAGTCAACCCTGATTTCATCATTAAAAAATTGACTTTAAAAGAAATAAGTTAATAATGCATGCCTTTGGGAAAAAAAATTCTATAAGCACAACATTTTATTGCTGAGAGTAACCTGCTTAATTATTTAATCTGCATACATCCTTTCTGAAGATACCAAAAGTGAGATAACTTGCCCATGGCCTCATCCAAAGTCAGGAATAGAGGGATGTCCTCTATTTACTTTGCTCTCACTGTGCATCAGCCTTTATCTTAGAGGGAAACATAATGGAGCTTATTCATTGAACAATCTGTAAATGCTTTTTCTCCTGAAAAACTGTAGAGTGGAATTTTTAAACATCCTCTTCAGACCCAAGAATATAGATATACCACTCATTCCATGGGTACTTCCTGGAACTGTCTCTCCCTCCCCCCCCATATAATGAATTCTAGTAACCAATTTTGATTTTTCAAAGTCAACTCATTTATCTGACGCAGATGCAAAGCTCTGGTAATCATCCTTGACTGACATAAAAAAAATCTAATTATCTCCATGTGCTTTTAGAATGTTTTTTGATACGAATAATACCCAAAGCAATTTACTTCAAAAAAACAAATTAAATAAAATCGGTCTGCAATTCTTTTAATCCACTCTCCTTTCCCCAGGGTCCATCTCTGTTTACTCTCCCTCATCTTTTGCATATCCCTACTTCTCCCACGGCAACCCTACCCCATCCAAATTCTGGCAAACCACAGTGACAGACTTTAAGAATATAAAGAGCTTCCTTTCTAGATAATGTTCTCCTCCCAGGATTCTCTTGATCTTTTCCATTTTTTAAATCTCTCTTTTGGTTATTCAATCATATGCACTGTGGTAGTTTGAGACTATGTTTTCCCCAGAAAATTATGTTCTTAAAGCGTGCCCATTTCTCTGGGTATGACCCTATTGTGGGTGGGATCTTTAGATTAGGTAACTTCAGTTCAGGGCCTTTGGATTAGGTTACTTCAGTAAGGCATACCCCAGGGTGAGTCTTAGTTCTTTTACTGGAGACCTTTATAAGAGAATGAAAGTCAAAAGAAGAGAAAGAACCATGGACAGAGGAAGTTGAAGTCAAGGAAGTCCAGAGGAGGGGGAGTCCAGCAGATGCCTCCATGTGCCTTGCCATGTGACAAAGGAGTCCAGGATCTCCAGCAGCTGGTCTTTGGGGAGAAAGCATTATGACTTGATTTGGACATTTTTCTCTGCCTCAGAACTGTAAGCTTGTAGGCTAATAAATACCCATTGTAAAAGCCAACTCATTATTGGTATATTGCTTTTGGCAGCCCAGGCAGACTAAAACAACATGGATAGGGATTTTACTAAATTCCCTTAATTATAAAATTGAAAATACTATAATTATAAAACAATATTATAAAAAATATTTTTTTAATTTTTTAAAAAACTTTCTTTTCAAGAAGTTTGTTCTTCCATAAGTTTGACTCCAATACTTAGAATAACTATATCAATTGGCTGTTCTTTTTAAAAACTAATTTTAATGAATAATTCCTTAAATCTATTTGAAGGCATTTTACCCCAGATCAGAAGAAATGTAAAATTAGCTATTCACATTCTCCTATGAATGCTACTCTTTAATATAATAACTATGGGATCTAAGGAGATTTATAGCAGAGCCTCCAAATGACTGCAAATAGACCAAAAATTAGCTTTTTGGCACTTGCAATTTGATAATTTAAAAAAATACATCTTTTTAGCCATCAGAATTACGAATCTCTAACAGCCACTAAATGATGTTTTTGGCAGCTGTCCAAAGGAAAATATATTCTTGCCTCATGAATAGTCAACATCCTAGAAAAGGAAACAAGTTTCTTAAAGGAACAGAGAAGGGTTCTTTGCATATTTATTGTCTTCACAATAAATAACAAGTCAAATTTTTCTAAGACTAAGAAGCCGAAAACTGTATAGCTTAGTAAAATCGCATGTGAAATATGAATATGTGTAAAATTGCACATATAAGACCATTTTTCTTTGAAGTAGAACAAATACATGTTAATACAACAAAATGTTAGTATCAGACAAAAACATTATGCTAAATGAAAGAAGCTAGACACAAAGTACTATATACTGTATGATTCCATTTACATAAAATGTAAATATAAATCAATTTATAAGGATGAAATTGGATTAGTGGTTATGTAGGGCTGGGGAAGGAATGCTAAGGGGTGTGGAGTTTTTCTTTTTGGAGTAATGAAATTGTCCTAAAATTTTTTGTGGTGATGAATACACAACATTGTGATTACACTAAAAGCCACTGATTGTACACTTTGGATACATCATATGGTATGTGAATATATCTCAATAAAGCTGCTTAATAAATTTTAAAAACAGAAGCTGAAAGTGACCTTACTTCCTTTATTATTACCAAATACATGACATTTTTCAAGTATCCTCTTCACAGAAGCCATTCTCTTGCTAGATAATTCTGCAAGAGATGCCTTAAGAGAAACATCTGCTTTCCACATTTTGGACCGCTTAACTGGCTTCACAACAGAAACCTCAATCTAAGGCCAAATGCTTTAATAATGCAGTCTTTGAAATTATTAATTTAGCTGCAACATGGAATGGAATGGGGATAGAGGAAACACTGCACCAGCTCTAGGACATGGCCCTAACTGACATAAATCTGCCCCTTGTATCTCAACTTAAATAAAATACCAATTTCTCATATGCAAAACCCTAATTAAGATAAACCAGGAACAATTTCAGTGACGGAGAAAAATCCATACACATTCTGCATTTGCTCTCATATGATTGACAAGGTCTATGGAGGAAAGAATGATTTCTGCCAGAGCAAGAAGTATCCCCAGGAGAACAAAGAAAGTTATTTCTAATTCAGCCTGTTCAAAAAAAAAAGAATGAAAGAAAGAAAGAAAAATAAACAACTTCAGTAAATGTTTATTGATTACTTATTAGATGCCAGACACTGTGTACAAACAGACTAGCATGAAAAACCAAAGGAGGTACAGGCTTAATTGGTTCATTCTGTACAGAAAAACACATTTGAAATGAACTTAAGACCTCTCTCTGCTGTAAGAGGTAAGGAAGTGGTGAATGGGGCTCTGAAAATGACTTCCATTCAAAAGAGGAAACCGCCTCACATACTGTACTGTGAGTGAGATCTTCCAAAGCGCACTCCTGGTCCGTCATGCCCTCGTGGGCCCAGGCTGACTCACATGCTGTCTACTTCATGGCCAAACCATTGCCCAGTGGTGTGGGGACACTTCTGATGGCCCTTCCTTCAGACACAGAGTCCCGTGGGCCTTGGGAACTCAGTCTTCCAGGCAAGGGCAGACATCAGTTTGCTGCCTCCGAGCCTCTTTCAGCTCTATGACAAGGTCCTTTGGGGGAGTCTGGTTAATTGGTTTGTACTTGGCAATAAGAAAACCTCACCACCTTCAACAACATTTCAAACTTCACCTCAGGCCTGAGGTTTCCTTCTCACTGCAAGGAAATGGAAGTGCCAAAAAATGCCTCCTCTCCTTTAAGGGATACAATATACCTTTAAGTGAAAAATGAGTTTCCTTCTAATTTGCTATTCAGAAAGGATATAGAATTAGCTTTGCACACCCACAGCCTCTCTGTTCTCTCCAGATATTTAAGAAGCTAAATGTTCTTGGCTTTCAAGTGAGTCTTTTCTGTCTCTAAGCACCATTCACTATCCATGTTTTTTCATCAGATGCCTCTCATTTTACATACTCTTGGTCTACTAATGTATGTTCGATTTCTACACTGAGGATATCATTCATTTTTTGGTGAACTCTAGTCCCAGCAATTGTTTTTACTTGAACAAATGATATAATCTCTTCCTTCTCTCAAGCGTATAATAATAGGGTGTCTTTACTGGCTAAGAAGTTGCAAATAGCATCACTTAGGAAAAAGTAGATCGTCTGTGAAGCCAGCCTCACAGAGTTAATTTGCTCTTAGCTGGCAGTGGCAATAAACTCCAGGCCCATACATAGGACAGGCCAAGCTCTACTTCTGGAGCTTGGGTCCTGAACTTTCCCAGGCTACAAGCTGTCAAAGGCAGAAACAAGCCACAGAGCTGCCCATAGCTCATGCATGAGAATTAGAGCAGAATTTGGGTGGCATGATGCCAGTATTCAGGAACAGATGGGAAGAAAGGTTAACTCATCCAGGCACAGAAAACAGGGTACGTACCTTTTGGGAACACAGAAATCACTGAACTAAAAAGTAGATGCTAGTACATGCACACAGGGCTTTTTAGGCAATTCAGATATAATCCTATGAGAAAAGCAAAGCCTGGGAAAACTGTGGTTGGTGTAAGTCTTTGGAGAGAGAGAAGGTTAGATAGGAGCGATATTTGGCCCTCTTGGGAAAAACACTGGAGATCCAGGAGTGATAATGTTTTAGCTTGCTAAAAGCTGCTGGGAGAAATATACCAGAAATGGGTTGGCTTTTATAACGGATATTTTTTAGGTTAAAAGCTTACAGTTCTGAGGCTGTGGAAGGGTCCAAATCAAGGCATCATCAAGAGATGCTGTCTCCCCAAGTTGCAGCTGAGGGAGCTCAGGCACATGGCAGGACATAATGGTGGCTCTATGGGTTTCTGCCTTCTCCTCCAGGCTAACTTTCTCCCCAAGCTCAGCTGTGGGTGATCAGGCACTCAGGCATCTCATGTCTCCCCTCCCCTCTGGGCAGTCTCTTTCAGCCGCTCAGAGGTCTCTTTCTGAGCCTCTGTGCTCTGTTGGTTCCAGCCTCCAGGACCACTCGCTCAGCCGCTCTGTCTCTGGAGCTTCTTCCTGTGTCTGCTGCTCTTAGTCCATCATTTATAAAGAACTCCAGCGACACCATAAAGACTCACCCTGTGTCCCACAGTCTAATCAAAGGCTCTTAACTGACGCAATCTAATCAAGAGGGACCTAATCCAAGGTCCTGTCCACAAGGGGTTTACAGGCACAAGAATGGATTAGCTCTAAAGACATGATCTTTCCTGGGATCCCCCAAAATCATCACACTGTCACAGATATCCAGAGAAGAAAACTGAAAAGCTGGAAAGAAAAGGGGCAGAGAAGAAAGCTAGGCTGGAGTAAGGTAAGACCCAAAGGCTGAGCGGGAGGACTGAGAGGTGATGGGAAGATTATTGATCAAGGAAAAGGCAGGTAGAAAATCTGGTGGATACCACCTTAACCAGTAATCTAAATGAACACCAACAATCTTGGTACAAACCAAGATTATGTGCCTCTGTATGATGTGCTGAGAAGGATACAGCATCATTTCTGTGATATTCCTTCCTGCCAAAATATATAACTAGAATCTAATTAAGAAAAACATGAGCCAACTCCCAACTGAAGAATAGTCTACAAAATAAATGGCCTGTACTCTTCAAAAATGTCAAAGTAAAGAAAAAAGATGGTTCCAGATTGAAGAAGACTCAACTATTCCAAGACTAAAGGGTTATGATAAGTAAATGTTACACGTGATTCTAGATTGGATCTTGGCTGGGAAGAAAAAGCCACAATGGACATTACTGAGATAACTGATGAAATTATATATGGACTATGGATTAGATAATAATACTGTATCAATATTACATTACCTTGGGCCCGGCTAGATA
>PVKH010046335.1:0-10409 GCA_004027955.1 Chaetophractus vellerosus
GGAAGGCTGACTTGGTGTGCCACCGCAAAGACAGGGGGAGACAAATAGCAAACATAGAAAAACACAGAAGAATGGACATGCAGCAAGAGCAAGCAGAAGGCGGGGGGCATGTAATAAATAAAAAATAAAAATAAAGAAAAATAAAAAAAGAGAAATAAGGGCTCCCTTTTATGTGGCAGACCCTGTTCTAATTGAAGAGGTCAAGTTACCTTTTAATTTATTCATGATAGCTATAGATCTGCTTTGGTTGCAGACATATCTGTTTGTAATCCCTGTTGTTCTATACTGACTGAGAAACTTAGGAATGCTATTTGATTGCTTTCAGTCTTAATAAGATAATATTTTTTTCAAGTTTGTTTAAGGCATATAACATATGTAAACTGCTTAGCACGGTATCTGGCACAAATTAATTTCCATTGTTCCACCTTCATGGTGACTGTTGTCAGCATATCAGAAATCTGAGACCACTTCAATGGTAAGTCATTTTGTCATAGCTGAATGCCTCATTATTCTGTGTTATTTAGGTCCACTGTATTCATTATGGGGCAGGTTTATGAACATACAAATATATAAATACTTTTTTCATTCATTTATTCAACTAATAGCTATTAATTACTGACCAGGCCTTATTATATGTCCCTGAGGAAAAATTAAAGAATAAAACAAATAAATTCCCTGCCTTAGAACTTGCATTCTAGAGGAATTTGATAATTTCAAGTGAATGTCATGTTTATATAGTGATGCATGACCAAATCTGTGCTGATATAAGACCATATGCCAACTTTCTACTTTAATTAGAACATATTAGGAAGTCTTGGTAGAAAATATTTGCCAAAAGAACCAATTATGAATATTGCTCCTTATTTACTTTTAGACACAAAAAATGTAGGGTCAGTGAAATGATACATGAGACTCAGTAAAATAATACAGATCATTTTTTGTTTCCTAAAAATTTATGAAAAGTCTCTTACAAAAATTTAAAAAGTTTCTCTCTTTAGTGCCAATAAGCCAGCTATTTATTGCACCATTTATTCATGCCTTAATGCAATGTACACTTCAGATTGCATATTATATGCTAGGCACTATTTTAGATTTTGTTCACATGGAACTTACATTCTTTTAGTGGATGCTGGAGAGGAATATTAAACAAATACATAAATAAGTATAATAAATGCTATACTGTGAGTAATGTAATGTAAGATATTGTGACAAAGAAAGACTGGGAGTTACTTTATATTAGATATTAGATATCTGGGGAAGATATAGAGGGAAAGCTAAGCATTTATGTTGAGGCATGTGTGGCAAGAGCCATTTATGGCAGAGTGGGAAAAGACATGCTGGTTTTCAGAGGTGTGAAAATCCCTTAATGTAGATATAAGGTATTCAAGGTTTAGGAACCACATAGAAGTGTGTGTTTGAATGACAATTGACCTTGTAATTTTTGTAAGATAGTGCATGGTGTTTGCATTTTATTTACAGAGCAAATAGAATATATTTCTTTGTTCTTCAAAGCTTCTGCAATCTCTTTATATTCTTAGGCTCATGGTCCTCTTCCATCTTCACAGCCAATATGGACATTTTAGTCTTTTTTACATTTCATTACTTAGACTCTGAATTTTCTATCTACCTCTCAAATTTAAAATACCCTTATGATTACACTGAGCCAACCAGAAAATCCAGTATAATTTCCATATTTGAAGGGCAGCTGATTAGCCACCTTAATTCCATTTGAAAACTTAAATCCCTGCCCATTGTGATGTAACATAACATATTCACAAATACCAGGAAATAGGTTATGTACATCTTTGGAGCACCATTATTATGCATACCACAGAGGGTTTAAAAGGAGGTAAATGGCAGTAACTTATTTTATACTTGTTTATTTTTAAGAGGTACCAGGGATTAAACAAGAACCTTCACTTCAGTGACTTATTTACATTTCAAAAATTGAACATTTTATCTAATTTTAAGAAAATAGATCATGAAGAGTAAGCATGGATGTGGGGAGACCACCTAGGATACCTCCTTAGTTCATCAATAGAGTGATACCACTGTACATGGGAGAATCAGATTGACTTGACTTATGTATTAGAGAATGAGACAACAGGATTTGCTGAGTATTTGTATTTGTAAGGAAGGATAAGGGACAAAAAAGACTAACAAAGAAAATGTGAGGGAGGATGATGGGATTAATTGTGTTGAAGGAAATTGGAGGAAGATTATTTAGTATGGTGGCAGGTTTGGAGATTGAAAAATGAGTTTTATTTTATCCATGTTATATTTGAGATGCCTTTTAGTTATCAAGGGGAGAAAAGATTGCCTAGCATACTAGATGCCTGATGGGAGGGGAATGCAGTGGTCAGAAATTACAGAAATTGTCTTAAATAAATGAGAAAAGCATGCAAAATTGAGGAATTTTATTTAGCAGAATTGAGTATTGAAATTATTGGCATTACATAATTGTAAGCCAAAGGGCTTCCTTGATCAAATCTGAGTTTTAGGAAAATTACCCTGTTGTGTGTGACTCAACACATTGTTCTGAATGCTACTCTTTGCATGTTGATATGGCATACACTATATACCAAACAATAAATGTTTATTGAGTTTTCCTTAAGTACCAGGTAAGTTTAGACTGTGTTGTAAAGGTGAATTGAGCTAAGATCATTATATAAAAACAAAGCAAAACATAAAATAAAACAAAAACTCCAAATTGAATGTAATACCAATTGATTTTCTTTTCTGATCATGTTTGGGTCATTGATCTAAAGTTGATCAGGAATATTATAATGCCAAGCATAGTGATAATAAACTGTGTTAATTCATAGAATTACAAGATCCAATTCTGTTTGCTGAATCTTTTCAGTGAATTAAGGAAGCCATCATGGAAATAAATACAAGGCAAAATCAAAATCTATAGTATAAGCATACATACAGAAAGTCTAGATGCCTAGATGGCACATGACAAATTTTTTGATGGTGCAAAAAACACTTACCTTAAAAATCTCTATTTCCCATAATAAAATAAGACTCTAGTTGTCAGTGGAAATTGAATCTCTGTGTTGGAGGAGCAATGGTGTATAAGACCCCAAAATGTTTCTGAGATATTCAGTTTCCTCTTAGGAATTACCCATCACTGTTGCCAAAATCATAGTGAAGATAAGAAATCATTGCTCTGCCATTCACTCTGTATCAAATGACTCCCAGCAGAACAGAATAGATTGAGTGGCCATTTATACAAGCATTTGCTAGGCTAGGATACAATCATTGGGATACAAATCCAATAGTAACATACAACCAGAATAGCAGTACTCAACAAGTTTTTCTACATAGAAAAGCAACTTGGCAGATGATATTGACTGTATCACATACTCTTTGGTCTTGCTCTGGTTATGAGCCATTCTCAACTACCTATGAATCCTCTTCATTTTCTACAATTCAAGAGAAAATATATTAATGCAAAGTAATGAAGAATTCTAACTATTATTCCTCTTCAATTTCTCCCACTCAATACAGCATATTTTATGCAATGTAATGAGGACCATATTATAAAGCTAATCTTGAAATCACTTTATTTTATAAAAAATAAATTATATTTAAACATAAGTATTTTATTATTTGTAACACATTAATTGCTGTGCATATCATAACTGATTATGAGAGATTAGGTTGTTTAAACAGCCTGATGTTTACTGATTTTGATAATCTGATTTATATGTGTGAGTTTCTGATCTTTTGCTTGTTTCTCTGTAGTGAGGCTTCTGAATATCTCCAAATGTAACACAAAGAGGCAGATGCTGATTTTTCCCAGTCATGTGGAAGACCATGCATACTTCAGCCCCAGGTGATCCTGTATAAAATTGTAATGAACAGAGAGGAGAAAGAGCTCCACTCCTGCATTCTTGTCTGCATGCTGACTTCCTCCTAAAAAATGCAATTGACTCTAGAAAGCCCAACCCTTCAAGAAAGATTCCAACATTATCCACAAGAATATAGCTATAACATTAACAGATGAAACATATGAAAATATTCTACGATTAAGTCTAGCATTTAAATAAGAAACATACACACACACACACACTAAATAATAGAGGCTATTTTGCTAGAGATTACATGGGACAAGACATTTGGTGTTCATCTTGAAAGATGTAGAAATGTTTTAGAAAGAGAAGGATTGAAAAGGGAATGCAAAGCAAAGTTAACATGCAAAATATCATAGGAATGATAGCTTCAATAAGACTAAGTGTTGATGCCTCATCAGAAACCATGGAGGTAGGAAAGCAGTGGTGTGATATATTTAAGTATTGAAAGAGGAACATTGCCAGCCAAGAATGCTTTATCTAGCAAAACTATTGTTCAGAAATGAATGTGAGTTTAATGTTTTCACAGATAAACAAAATCTGGGAGAGTTTGGTACAGAGACCAGGTCTAACAGAGATATTAAAGGGTGTGTTACATCCTAAAAGGAAATTACAAGAATGAAGGGCCTAGACAAGAATGTAGAAATGAAGAATATAAGTAAGAGAAATTGAAAGGGTTAAAAGACTGAAAATAATAAGACATGACAACAGAAACCCAAGGAATAAAATGAATGAAATAAGGTATGATTTTATAGTAGTAACTCTGAAAATTAATATATTGAACTTCCCAATTAAAAGACAGATTGTTAGAATGGATGTTTAGAAAACATGAGCAATCAACTTGTTGCCTGCAAGAGACTCATGATCAAAACAAAGGCACAATTAGCCTCAAAGTGAAACATTGGAAAAAGATATTCCATACAAATAGTAATAAAAAATATCTGGTGAAACATTATGTAAAATACAAAAATGGATGATATTGCATATTTAAGACTATTTTTATAAAATATAAATAAAAATATACTAGATAGAAGGTAAAAGAATAGCAGCTATGGATGGCAGGGGAAGCATGGAGAGATTGGGAAGTGATGAGATTTGTTTGCTCTCTGTTTATTATTATTATTGAAATAATGAAAATGCTCTAAAAATGATTTAAGTAATGAATGCACAACTATGTGATTATACTGAATACCAATGACTGTACACTATGGATGGATAAATGCTTTGTAAATATGTCTCAAAAAGTTATTTGTTAAAAAAAGATCTGGAGTAGATAAACGAATACTGAATAAAATAGATTTTAAATGTAAAATATTATGAGTTGAAATTTATTGTATATTAATAAAGACAATTCACCAAGAAAAAACTAAAATCAATTATTTTGCCCCTAATGTAGTTGCCCCAAAATACATGAGAGAGACTGTTGAAACTCAAGTGAATAATAGATTTTTCTAAAATAACAGTTGGAGACTTCAACACACCACTCTCAGCAATAGCTAGAGCAAATGGAAAGAGGATAAATAAGGAAACCAAGAGCTTGGATAATATATGATAAACACACTAGACATAACAGACATACATAGAGCATTACACCTCAAAACAGCAACATGAATTTTCTTTTCAAGTGCTCATGGATCTTTCTCTAGGATAGACTATATGCTGGAACATAAGTCAGAGCTCAATAAATTAAATAATATTGAAATTAGATTTGAAAATATTGATACAGGAAGAGATGTAGAACATTGAATAATTAATCAAAGCCACCCAAATAAATATCAAGGACAAACATAATGAAGTGAAAGAAGATATTAAGGATACTAAGATGACACTGGAAGAACATATTGAAGCAGTTGTATACATACATAAAAAGATAACAAATATTGTGGTGATGAATAGCACAATCCAAGAAATCAAAAATACACTGGAAGCACATAACAGCTGATTTGAACAGGCAGAGGAAGGAATTAGTGATATGTAAGACAGCACATCTGATATAAAACAGATAGAAAAAAGATTTTGAAAATTCAGCAGGGGCTTAGATTTCTGAACAACAACTCAAAACATACAAACATACACATTTTAGGCTTCACAGAGGAAGAAGAGTAGGAAAAGGGAACAGAAGGAGTTTTGGAGGAAATAGTGGCTGAAAACTTCCCAACCGTATTGAGGGAGATGAATGTACATGTCCAGGAAGTGCTGAAAAACCCAACAAGTATAAATCTCAACAGAACTACTCTAAGACATATACTTGTCAAACTGTCCAATGCTCAAGACAAAGAGAAAATACTGAAGGCAGCAAGAGAAAAGAGAACCATCACATACAATGGAAGTTCAATAAGATTAAGTGATGATTTCTCATCTGAAACCATGGAGGCAAGAAGTCAGTGGTATGACATAGTTAAGGTACTAAAAGAAAAAAAAAAACGTCCAGCTAATAATTCCCTATCCAACAAACCTGGCATTCAAAAATGATGGAGAGTTCAAAATTTCCACAGATAAACAGAAATTGAGAGTATGCCAATAAGGAACCTGCCCTTCAAGAAATACTAAAGGAAGTTCTGCAGGTTGAAAGGAAAAAGCATGAGAGAGAGAGTTGGAAGAGAGTGTAAGAACAACTAAAAAGACAAAAAAATAAAAGAAATAAAAATAACATGATGTACATAAATCCAAAGAAAATGTGGTTACTATAATTAATTCCTTCAGAATTATAACACTGAAAGTTAATGGATTAAACTCACCAGTAAAAAGACACAGATTGGCAGATTGGATAAGGACATATGACCCATCTTTATGCTGTCTACTAGTAACCTACCTTAGACCCAGGGATTCAAAGAGGCAGAAAGTGAATGGCTAGGAAAAATATATTACAAGGAAACAGAAACCAAAAAAGGGCAGGAATAGCCATATTAATATTGGGCAAAATAGACTTCAAATCCAAAACTACTGTAAGAGACAAAAACAGACAACATATATTAGTAAAAGGAATAATATTTCAAGAGGAAAGAACAATCATAAACATTTATGCACATAACCAGGTGGCCTTAAAATACATGAGGGAAACCCTGGAAAAACTAAGTAGATAATTAGATGCCTCTACTATTATAGTGCGGGATTTTAATGCACCATTACCACCATTAGCCAGGACATCTCAACAGACAGTTAATAAAGAAACAGAGACTCTGAATAATACATTAAGGATCTGGATCTAATAGACATATACAGAACACTAGACCCAAAATGCAGGGGATATACCTTCTTCTTGAGTGCACATGGATCATTCTCCAAGATAGACTAAAGGCTAGGCCCCATAAAAATTCTCAATGAACTATAAAAAATTGAAATTATACAAAGTAATTTCTCTGGTGACAAGGGAATAAAGCTGGAAATCAGTAAGGGCCAGATAACTAGATTAGGCACTAAGATATGGAAGTGAAACAATACACTCTTAGACAAACTGTGGGTCAAGGAGGAAATTTCAAAAGAAATCAGTAACTAACTTAAAATAATGAAATGAAAATGACAATAGAGCATATAAAAACATATGGGATGCAGCAAAAGCTGTACTGAGAGGGAAAGTCATAGACATAAATTAATAAATCAAAACAGAAGAAAGAGGTAAAATCAAAGACCTAACTGCACACCTGGAGGAATTAGAAAAAGAACTACACACCAAAAAATGAGGTAGAAAGAAGGAAATAACAAAGATTAGAGCAGAACTAAATGAAATAGAAAATAAGAAATCACTAGAAAAAATTAAAAAAATTGAAAGCTGTTTCTTTTAGAAGATGAAGAAAATTGGCAAACCCTTAGTTAAACTAACAAAGAAAAAAAAAGGAAAAGATGCAAATACACAAAATAATAAATGAGGTATGGGATATCACCACTGACCCCACAGAAATAAAGATTATCATAAGAGGATACTTTGAAAAATTATATACCAACAAGAATGATAATTTAGAGGAAATGGCCAAATTCCTAGAAACTCACAAGCAGGCTACATTGACAAAAGAAGAAGTTCATGAACTCAAGAAACCAATCACAAGAAAAGAGGTTGAATCAGTCATCAAAAACTGACCAACTAAGAAAAGCCCAGGACCAAACATCTTCACAGCTGAATTTTATCAAACATTCCAGAAAGAACTAACACAAATCCTGCTTAAATTCCTCCAAAAAATAGTAGAAGGAACACTGCCTAACTCATTCTGTGATGCTGACATTATCCAAATACCAAAGTGAAACAAAGACACCACAAGAAAGGAAAATTACAGACCAACCTCTCTAATGAACCTAGATGCTAAAAAATCCTCAACAAAATACTTGCTAATCATATTCAACAACAAACAAATTATGCATCATGACCAAGTGAGCTTCATCCCTCATATTCAAGGATGGCTCAACATAAAAAAAACAATAATGTAATACACTGCAAAAGCAGAATGAGAGAAAAACATCACATGATTATCTCTTTAGATGCAGAAAAAGCATTTGACAAAATGTACTGCATTTTCCTGATAAAAACACTGCAAAACACAGAAATAGAAGGAAACTTTCTGAACATGATTAAGGGTATATTTGAAAAACACACAGCTAACATCAGATACAATGGTAAAATCTGAAAATATTTCCCTCTAAGTGGGCAAGGATGCCCACTATCACTGGTCCTATTTACAATTGCCATAAAACTACTGGCTCAAGCACTGAGGCATTAAAAATATATAAAAGACATCCAAAGGGGGAAACAAAAATCTCACTACTTACAAACAGCAAGATCCAATACATAGAAAGCCCTGAGAAGTCTACAAAAAAGCTTCTTGAAATTATAAATGAGACAGCAAAGTCACAGGTTTTAAGATCAATGCACAAAAATCAGTAATATTTCTCTACACCAACTATGAGCAAGCTGAGAAGGAAATAAAGAAAAAAATACCATTTGAAATAGTAACTAAAAAAATCAAATACCTAGGAATAAATTTAACTAAAGATGTGAATGACTTATATACAGAAAATTACACACACTGTTGAAAGAAGTCAAAGAAGAATTAATTAAATGGAAGAATATTCCCTGTTCATGGATATGAAGACTAAACATCATTAATATGTCTGTCTTACCCAAACTAATCTAAAGATTTAATGCAATCATAATAAAAATCAGCACATCATTTTTTACTGAATTGGAAAAACAAACCATGAAATTTATTTGTAAGGGCAAGAGGCCTCAAATAGCCAAAGACATATTGAAAAATAAATATGAACTTGGATTAATCACACTACTTGACTTTAAAACATACTACAAAACTACAGTCATCAAAACTGCATGGTATTGGCACAAGGATAGACCTATTGACCAATGGAAACAAATTAAGAATTCTGATGTAGATTCTTACATAACAGTCATCTGATATTTAATAAGGCCACCAAGCCCACTTAAATGGTAGAGAATGACCTCTTCAAAAAATGGTGCTTAGAGAACTGGATATCCATATCCAAAAGAATGAGAGAGGAACACCATCTAACACCTTATACAAAAATCAACTCAAGATGGATCAAAGATCAAAGTAAAAGAACCAAGACCATAAAGACCTTAGAAGGTAATGTAGGGTTACATTTACTGTACCTTGTCATAGGAAATGGTTTCATGAACTTCTCACCCACAGAATGAGCTGTGGGAAAAAAAAATAGATCTCCTCAAAATTAAAATCTTTTGTTCCTCAAAGGACATTATTAAGAAAGTAAAATCGCAGCTTACCCAATGGAAAAAAATGTTTGGCAACCATACACCTGATGGGAGCCTAATATCCTGCAGATATAAAGAAATCCTATATCTCAAAATGAGAAGGAAAAACAACCCATTTTAAAAATGGGAAAGTGATTTGAACAGACACTTCTCCAAAGAAGAAATTCAAATGGCTAAAAAGCATAAAAAAGATGCTCAAAATCACTAGCTATTAGGGAAATTCAAATAAAAACTACAATGAGATACTATTTTACACTCATTTGACTGGTGGCCATAAAAGAAACAGAGGACTACAAGTCTTGAAGAGGTTGTGGAGAAATGGGAACACTCATCCACTGCTGGTGGGAATGTAGAATGTTCCAGCCATTGTGGAGGACATTTTGGCAGTTCCACAAAAATGTAACTACATATCTGCTATATGATCCAGCAATTACACTGCTGGATATATACCCAGATGAATTGAAAGCGGGGACATGAACAGATTTATGCACACCAATGTTCATAGCAGCATTATTTACTCTTGGAAAAAGTTGGAATCAACCCAAATGCCCATCAACAGATGAATGGATAAACAAATGTGGATAAACATAGAATGGAATTTTCTTCAGTTGTAAGATGCAATTCAGTAGTAACACACGGGATAGCATGGATGAATCTTGAAGCCCTTCTGTTGAATGAAGCAAGCCAGGCATTGTAGGACAAATACTACATGACCTCTTTGATATGAATTAAGCAAATTGGGCAGACTCAGAGAGCTAGAGTATGGAAGATAGGTTTACAGGAAATAGAAAGGGTGAAGAATGTTGTGAGCCAATGCC
>PVKH010046336.1:0-10415 GCA_004027955.1 Chaetophractus vellerosus
GCTCTCACTTCATCATTTTCACATCACATATTTTTATTTAAAAGAAATAAGTATTACCAATACTGATATCTCCTTTGCTCTCTTGCCCCTCTCCAGCCTTACCTCACTCTCAGTGTTTCCTTTTCAACTCCTTTAATCCTCAAAATCTTTCTCATTGGAATGAATTAGGTGACAGTCCAATCATTTTTCACTAAGTTGTGGTATTTGGCAAAATTTGTACTGGGGATAACATGTATTTTTGCAGTGCAGAAAGGGTAGCCCAGGGAAATAACATGTAAACCTGAAGTACGACCCACGTTCCTCTTTCTATCACACGTTGCTCCTGAGAAAGTCAAAATTCTTTGAGAATTGAATTTTCATATATCATCAACTAATTTTCTGAGTTTCCAAACTTGATCAACAATGCAAAATTTCAGAACCAGAATCATCTAATTAAGACAAGGTTTCTCATTTCAAAAAAGTTACAGGAATGATATTGATCGAAGACCACAAAGTCTGTGATTTTTCATTCTTCTTAATTTGTTGAGTTCAAATATCAAGGCCATGCATAAGTAGGCAAAACCTAAGTCACTATGTGCTCCACATCTTGGTACTTTCAGTATCCAAAAGACATGAAGCTAAATCAGGGGAAATATCAAAATAGAGACTGGTCTGTCAGTTACTGTTGTTCTTGAATGATCATGGAGAATCATAGCAACAAAAACAACTACGGAATGAACACATCTCCATCCTACACCAATCACTGTTCTATGGCATCTATTTGCTATAAAATAGAGACAGTCTTAATGAAGCAATCCTAAATCTACCAAACCAAACTCTGCTCTAATCCATGTATTTCTACTAAATACTACTGAGTACAAATTATACCTATATGAAAAAAAAAATCCTTGTAATTTGGGCCAAATGCAATTGAGAAGACTAGTGATATTAGTAATTTAGCTTCTTAATTGAAGATTATCAGAGATTTCTGTCTCTGTCCTCTGTGCTCTCACAGCATTCAACACTGTTCTGGTAAATTTGTCCAGGCAGTCATCTCCTTAAGGGCACAGAATAAGGTTTATTTGTCTCAGGATTTTCCAGTACCCAATGCAGTGCTTGGAATTCAGTAAACAGTTGTTTAATGGCTGAATGAAATGACACAAGGAGAAAGAAAGGCTGCCACTTCCAATGGCTACAAATTGTGCGTACGTCTTGGCCATTGATAATTCTAAGCTCATTGTAAGTATTAATTTCTTCACCCCCATAATATGCTTGTATAATCTTTAAACAAATACTTTAGCCAACTAAACTAACTAGGGATAGTTTCCTTGAGCAGACAATAAGTATTCAAGTATTCAACGGCTATCAAATTTTCAAATAAGTAGGGAACTGTGGAGTCACATCACAGCAAATATTATTTCATATCAATAACCCTATGACCAGTCCGTCTTGCCAACAGAACTGCTGTAGAGAAGAATGTTGGGGATAACAGCTCCCTGGCCATTTAAGACAGGTGAACTGCCTCTGTTACATAGGTTTTAGATAACCCTTAATTTAGCATTCTCTACAACGTATATATTTTTTAACACTAGCTCAACTGAGAAAAAAGCTTTCAGTGTTCCAAAGCACTTGAGCAAAGCTGCATAATATTTCCTCTTCTTGGATACTGACATTCAATTTAAAAATCCTATTATATCATGTTTCAAAGAAACCTGCTTAAAGATGGTTATACCAGCATTTCTCAAACTTATTTTTTTTTAATTTATGTTGGCTCAAATCCTATTCATTTTGCACAAAACTAGTGCTTTAAGGAACATACTAAGGCAATGTTTCTTCAGTTGAATCTCACAAATCCTAGTAGATTTGTAGCAAGACTGAATAAATTTTCACCAACTATGAAATTAAGTAAGCACAGAATACCTAATTTTCTACTGTGGGACTACCCTGTATGCTTGGTAACTTAATATTATGCTATTTTTCTTGGTCCTGTTAAGAGAAACAGGTCAGGTCACTGTGTTGTTTGTGTATATGTGTGTGTTTATTTTAATGAAAAAAAAACTTTCTGGTTGTTTTTCTTTGGTCACGGGAAACCCAATAGAGCTTGAGAAAGTTGTTTGAAAATTAAGGGCAGACTTTTTAAAAAGTACATCAGTGCTATGGAGTTTTCTGTCCCTTAAGACTATTTTCTCAGGATAAACTTTTGCAGTAAATCTCTTCTGTGGTAGATATATATTTGCTAGGGCTCAGCCTCAAGAATTGACAACTTTGTAAAATTAGGAACAAGTACTTACAGTAAATGACTATAGCTATATGTAAGATCAACTCTCAGCTTTGGGTACTTGGTGACAAATAACTCTGACCTTTCTCTGGGAGCATACAGTTTGATTTCCTTCAGAGCACAGATAAACTACAGTCAGACTGCATAATCCAGGCTACACAAACATTGTTTAGATCTGGGTGCCTCAGAGACTGCCTTCATTTTATCCAGCTAAAAAATGACAAAGGGCTAAGTGAATGACTCATGATATCCAAAGTCTGCCCTTTTAACTTAATAAGTTCCCATGGATTAGTTATTAAAATCATAACAAGAATGGATGCATACTCCTTAATCTAATTTCTTTACTGGTGTCTTTCAAAAGATAGAAAATATCTGATGAGAAACGACATCTGCCATAATTCTTTCATGGGTAGAAATTACTTATTTTGTATTTTTTATGCAATGGCTGATGGAACCACATGACAATGAGATGACATAGATAAAATGGATGAGCCCACACAGTGTTTCACTGTCTGTAGCAACTTGAACTTATAGCAGCAATCAAAAGATATAATTTTGGTAAACAGTGTGATGACTTCTACATATTCCGAAAGCACCAGATTTTTACATGTGAGTGCCTAGGAGCCCTGAATAACCATTTCCAAACCCAGAGAATACATTCCAGACACTCTACCACTTGTTCCAAGATGTCTAGACTCTGCATTGCCAATATAGTTATATGGAGAGAGAAAAAAAGGCGGGATTTGAGAGGATTATATTTTTGCATTTCTAAGTTGAGACAAATAAAGCTGTTTCTGTTACATGGAATCATTGATTATTTCTGGGGAAACAAAGAAAGAAAACCCCACATTATTAGTTTGGGATTTACCCTCCCTCTGTCCCACCACACACATACACAAAACAAAAACAAAAACAAAAAACATGCTTTACATATTTCCTATGCAGAAACATTTCATCTTACTTAGTTATAGAGCAAAGGAGTGGCAAGGAAGGCCCTACCTTTTAGTTTTTGGAATTTCCTAAAATAATTTCTACACTGGCTCATTTGGAGTTATCATTATAGTATTTAGATTTTCAATTGGTACTTCCAGCCTTGGCTATAAATTTTTTTAAAGCTGCTTAAATAACCACAGAAAAGAGTTATCCAGGTTCTACCAAAGCTTGTCAATGAGAAATATATGGCAAGAGTCAAGAAAATGCACCTGAAAAAGCAAGTTAAGCAGAAGAAAGCAACAATTGTGGGAGATGATGCTAACAGCTTGTGGTGTGAATTACTTTCAAAATTATCTAGTAAAAGTTTCTTTTAAATGAAGGAAGCTTGAGGGTATAAGGAACAACCTAAATCATGGTTCTTCCGGGTTGGAGGAGTGGCTGAAGGAGAGGCACAGTTTCATCACAGGTAGATATTCTGGGGTTTTGAGGGTCATATATTTTGTCATCCTAACATCTTGGAGTTGGAGCTGGGATGGCAATTTGGTACTCTCTCACATGCTTGCTCTTACTAACAAATTAGTAAAAGCTGCCTAGAGTATAATTTTAAGAATGTTTCTAAGTCTCCAAATGCCTAAGGAATAAATATTACCAATCTTGTACAAATTCTGCCAGATAATACTAAAGAAGGAAAACTGAATCATTTCATGAAACTAGCATAACTTTTATACCAAAATTTGATAGGGACATCACAAAAGGGGAAAACTGTAGCCCTATATCTCTCATGAAATTTGATACACCTTCCTAAATAAATATTTAGCCAATCAAATCCAGTGATATATGAAAAACTAAAAACTATATATACCATGTTCAAGTAAAGTTTATTTCAGGATTGCAAGGTAAGTTTAACATTTTGAAAATCAATGTAATTTACCACCTTGACAGGATGAAGAAGAAAATGTTATTATTAGAGTATTTCCAAAGTTTTAGAAATATCATTGATAAAATCCAATATCTCTATTTGATAAAATGCCTTGCAGCTCGCATCACATTAATGGTGAAATACTAAACACTTTCCCTTTGAAATTTGGAATGAGACAAAGATGTCCAGAATCAACATTTATAATAAATATTTGTCTGGAATTTCTAGAGAGTACAATAAGACAAGAAAAAATAAATGGAAAGAATAAAGATTGGAAAGGAATAAACAAAACTGTTAATATTCACAGTTGACATGAGTACTACAAAGACATTCCAAAGACTATACAAAAAACCCCAATTATCAGAATTAATAAGGGTATTTAGCAAGGATGCTATATAGAAGTCAATACAAAAATTTTTCTATATATTAACAATCAGTTAAACAAAATTTTAAAATGATGCATATATACTGCATCAAAAAACATCAATTACTTATGGATAAATCTAAGAAAACATGTGAAATTTTACAAGCTCATATTAAAATTTATATGGAAATGCAAAGGACCTAGAATACCTGAGACAATCTTGGATAAAAAACAGAGGTGGAGGAAACACACTACCAGATATTGAGACTTATGAAAAAGTCAATAATTAAGACTGTATATTATTGTGATGGAAAAATAGACTAATAGAACAGAAAAAAGAGAAATCAGAAACAGATACATTTTCAGCCACCTAGATTTTAACAAGGGAGTCACTGCAATTTAATGTGGGAAGAATGGTCTTTTAAATAAATGAAGCTCTATCAGCTGGGTATCTCTATGTGAAAAAATGATCTGTGACCCCTAACTCACACCACATACATTGTTGATTTGAGAAGGATCATAGATATAAACATAAAAGGTATAGTAATACAGTTTTTAGAAGAAACAGGAGAAGGGCCTCATGATCTTGGAAAAAGCAAAGAACTAACCAGAAAAGAAAATATTAATAAATTAGACTTCATTAAAATTAAGAACTTCTGACTTTCAAAAGACTGAGGGAAGAAATACACATATCTGATAAAAAAAAACTGTATACAGAGGGCCGGCTTGATAGCCCAGTGGATAGGGCACCGGAATACCACATGGGAGGCCCTGGGTTCGATTCCCGGGGACCTCTCCTAGCGGGCAGACCGCCTTGAGAATGACAAGCCGCCATGGGCGGGCCAGAGCCACCGTGGGCAGGTCAAGAAGCTGCCACGGACAGGGCAAGAGCCGCCACGGGCAGGGCAGGTCGCCCGCGGATGGAGCGCAGCCAGCCACCCGCGAACTGAAGCAAGCGCCAGCCGTGAACGGACGCAGAGACCGCCCACAAGCGGGGAAAGCCGCGCCTGCGCAGTGACCACTCTCAGCGCGTCGCTGCAGCGGGGGGAAGGGGAGATATGTAATAAAATAAATAAATCTTTAAAAAAAAAAAAACAAACTGTATACAGAATACATATTCTTAAAACTGCCCAAATCAGTAAGAAAAAGACATAAAATCCAATTTTGAAAAATGAGTTAAAAGAAATATTGATACTTGTGAAGACTTGGATGAATATTCAGTAAATTACATTGAAAAACAACAACAAAAAAAGCCAATTCCAAAAGACTACATACTGTATAATTCCAGTTATATTTAACTTTTTGATATGACACAAGTTTTCAAAAGGAGGACAGATTAGGACATGGGTTAGCAGTGGGAGAGGGTAATTAAGAGGAAGAGGCTGTGGTTATAAAAGGACAAAAGGAAGGATTCTTGTGGTATTGAAACTGTTTAGTACCTTGCCTACTCTGATGGATAAACAAATTTATATAGATAATAAAATTGTACAGAACTTAGTACACACATACACATGCGAATACGAACAAGTAAACATGGGGAAACCTGAATAATATTTGTGGATTATATCAATGTCAATATCTTGCTTGTGATATTATACTATAGTTGTACAGAATGTTACCATTGGCGAAAACCGGGCCAAGTGTATAAGGGATCTCTCTATATTATTTCTTATGACTTCACATAAATCTACAATTATCACCATAAAAATTTCTATAAAAACCAAAACCAAAACAACAAATTATATATATACATATATATATATATCTATGTACACACATAAATTATATATTATACATGTGTGTGTATATGTATGTACATACAGATATAAATGGGGTTGAACAAAAACTTCTGGAAAGAAAGCATCTAAATGGCCAATAAACATATGAAAAGATGATCAGTTTCACTCATTGGTCATCAGAGAAATGCAAGGTAAAAGTATTATAATATAACACTACACCCTCACCAGGAGAGCAAATTACTGTCAACACCAAGTTTGGTGAGGATGCAGATAACAGGAACTTTCATATACTACTAGTGGGATTTTAAATTGGTAGCTGCACTCTGTAAAACTGTTTTTGCAGTGCCAAATAATGAATAACTTGGAATATATTTATATTGTATAATACTACAAAAGAAGAAAAAAAAAAAGCTCAACAAATAGGGAGGAATTTCACAGATATAAAGTTGACTTAAAGAGGCCAGACATAAAAGACGTCATACCGTATGACTCCGTTTCCATAAAGTTCATAAATATGCAAAATTACTTATGGTGATAGAAGTCAGGGTTGTGAGCACTTCTGTGGGAACAATAAAAGGACAGAGACCCAAGGGAGGCTTCTGTGATAATGCAACCATTTTCTACCTTGAGCTGGGTGGTGGATACATAAGTGCTTACACTTTGTAAAACTTATTGAAGTATACATTTATATATTGTGCATAATATTATACACTTCAGTGTGTTATATATTAATAAGAGAGTTTACAAAAGAAAAGAAAGAAAAAAATGGAGGAAAAGTAGAATGAAAGAAAAAGGAAGGGTTGACTTTACACGAGAGCTGGGATAATTTGTCCATTCAAATATGAGGAAAGATAGCTTGTGTGGATCCACATAGAGGAAATTTGGGAGATTTGGTAACAGGTCTAAGTTCTTTTCTCATTGTTTCTCTTTTTTAAGTAAGAGGTGAGGTGAAATTGAGGAGTGGTGGGGTTAGGAGCCTGAGAGGAGCTATGAAGTGGTTTTCTTGGAGTGTGGGAGAGTGAAAGAGTGAATGGACCATGGATATATAGGAAGAGCTGAGGGTCTACTTAGGTTGTGTGATCACGAAACCCATGTGGAACCCATCAACATGGTGGCACATTCTGCTGTTCAAAAGAAAGAAGCAGACTGTGACTTAGACACAAACAGGATCAAGGGTTTAGCAGGAGAGAATGATGGAGTGGGAATGGGCCAAGGGAGGTGAGGGCACATGAAAGAAAGTGGTTATGATGTTCTACTATGGAATCTAAATTAGGTATGAGTGTGAGGAAATGAGGGAGAAAACTGACAGTGAAAACACAGCAGGCGAAATGTAGGCAGGCTTTCTAGCCAAAGAAATGTTAGAATAAGGGTTGTAGAAAAAGTGTGCTGTAAAGGAACGAGGTGGTAGTCAGGGTGGCATATTTGAAATTGAGTGGGATGTCAAAAATTGAAATTTGGAGTTGGTTTAGTGACTGATAATGGCAAATTCTAGGATAGGGTAGAGCAAAAGATCACCAGAAGTGAGGAGCACAGGAGACTGAGAGGCCAAGGTGCTCTTTTGATAAATTCCAATAAAGGATATATATCCTTAATTCACATGTTAAAGACATTCAATAAACATTTCTTGAGCCCTCATTATGTGCCAAGTATCGTGTCAAGTAAGCATATATACTATAGTGTTAAAGCATGGATTGGGCAATAGGATCCAGTAGAGTCCAAAAGAAACCAGTTTTGTTGCTAGTCTACTATATGTCCTAGATAGTTCATTTCTCCTTTCTGATCCTACACTTTCGAAAGCTATTTAATTTTATTTACTACTCATTTTTGCCAATCCTTTATTTGCCACGGTACCCAGGAACAGAGTAGCTAATCAAATCCTTGTAATTGATCTTTTGTATTATTACTACATTGTTACGTTAGTCTTCCTATTTTGTGTCTCAGTTTTCTATCTGCTTATACCCTCCTTGGCATTTCTTAACATTTTCTATTATTTTTTCCATGTTAGTATGATTTATCAAGGCTAAAGAATTAAAAGTTTCTGTAAAACAGTGATCTCTTAAAATTAGAGAGTCTGTTGAACTCAAACCAATATTGATTTAAATCAGTTTCTAAATTAGAAAACATCAAGAAGAAGAAATCACTTTAACAAGTGGGCTGGTTCATCTACTACTAGGATAGTTCTTTAGGAAAATTATAGGAACACAAGCCCCACAACTAATGTCTTCATCCTTTTCAGTCTCGTTTAATATTTTCTTTTTCACTCTAGGAGACTAGACCTGATTCTTTGTTTTGGAAATGAAAGAATTGAGGGGTCTTCATCAAGAGGATGGACAGATGAACGAAGTCCTCAAATTATCTGGAAGCTTTGTTGTTTGCTATTTAAGATCTGTGACTGAAACATTAAACCAGGCTAAGTAAAGACACTTCAGCCAAAATGAAAGGGTACTCATCCAGACTGCCACATACACAGTAAATTCCACTTATGAAATAAGGCATACAAAGGTTTTAGGGGGATGGTTACATACGAAGGATCTAATACATGGGAACTGTCACTATTACTGGTTTTATTACTATTACAAAGTGACAATTCATTATCTTAATAGTTTAGCCAGATCAGATTTCAACTTGGGCAAGTCATGCTCATTTATTTTGTCTTGGCAATGACATTGATAAGACACTTGTGGTGGATAGTAAGTAGGGCCCTAAAGGCATGGGTGATAGTCCTTCAACCTGCATAAAGAGATAGTTGTAAAGGAGAAAGTGGAAGGAGCTTGTGTTATTGGAAAGGGGGAGAAAGGAAACCTGGATGGGCTGGGGGAGGGAAGGAAGAAAGAGAAGCCCATTGGTATGAGCAAGGATTAATATAAATCTCGCTGAGGTGAAGCAGCCAAAGGGTATTTTAAGCACAGGACTGCATTGCCTTTATAGTCAATTTGTAACTGTTTGAAAGGCCATGCTGTGTCTGCTACTTGACATCTCCAAGTCTTCATTAATGTCAAGTCTGAGTGCTGGTGACAAATTCTCCCAGCTTTTCCTTATCTGAAAATATCTTTACTTGCCTTCATTTTTACTGAGTTATTTGTTGACAGTTTTTAATATTTTATTTCAGCATTTGAAAAATGCCATTCCAATGTTTTCTGGTTCGCCTTGTTTATGAAAAGATGGCTGCTGAGTGGGATTTTGGTGGGAAAACTGGAAAGGGACCAAGTTTCACTTCTGAATCAATGGGACGTGGAATAGAGAGAGCAGGCAGATATCATAGTATGCCCCCATAAATTCACACAAATATGGCAGAAAGCTTTGGACTTCCAATGGGTACGGAATTGCAGGTTCCAGCCAATCTCACCTAGCTTCAAAAGATTGAAGGACCCAGTGACATTTGTGTTTCATTCTTAAGCAAAGAAAATGAAATTGAATACAATCAACTGAAAGGTGCTGAAAAGTGTCCCCGAATCTTAATATTTCCTATCCATTTGAAACATAAGAAACAAAGAGTTTGATTATTGAGAGAAGCATATAAGAAGCAGCTCTAGAAATAAACAAACTAGTGGATATAAATGAATGAATGAATGAGTGGACCAGAAATACTATTTTTTTTTGGTTGTGGCATAGAAGTAAGATAGCCAAAGTCAAACAAAAGAAAACAATATAGATATAGACATAAAAGTAATATAGATATCACATTACTCATAATTTATATTTCCTGCCTTCCTTGGCCAGATCTCAGCTACTTCATCTGTATTTGATTTCCGTTTAAGATCTGGGGACACCCCTTCACTAACTTAGAGGCTATTGGGGACACTGTATTCTAAGAACATTAACTACAGATTTTTCTAGAGCTTTGGTTTTCTTTTACTTTTTCTTTTGCCCAGTGGAGTTGTGTTTCAATTACATTATTCAGAAGCATTTACTGAGATCCAACTATGGTTATTTAAGATGCTATGAGTATGTAGTGGCAAATATGAACTAATCTCCTTCTTAATGAATTTTATACCCAATGAGAGAAAATAACATATGTGCTTGAATTTCTTAAAAATACCCAGAAGTATTTTAATAGATGTTAATGAAATATATTAATAAAGATATTAATAAACTAATAGAAAAATTAAAAAGAGGGATCAATGGCTAAACTGTGACACAAGATCAAAAGTAAAAAATAAATTAAAAGTAAAAAGTACAGATTCTAGAGAGGAAGAAATGGAC
>PVKH010046337.1:0-10408 GCA_004027955.1 Chaetophractus vellerosus
ACCTGGGCATTTATAATCTTTAATGGGAAATTGTAGTCTGTAAATCTGTCTTCTTTATCACTCTTTAGCCCTTTCCTCTCTACCTGGGACCTATGATCTGTTATGTTTTCCCATTCCTTCTCCTTCCCTACCTTAATAAATTACTGGTCTAATCAACATGACGCACTCTTGAAACTCATTTCTGCATTATAGTCCAAGAACCTAGACAAAATCCGGTAACACAAGTGTCTTCTTAGACATGTAGTTATAATAAATACAGTACAGAAATATATTTGCCCTCTTCATAAGTCAAGTTGTTTGTAAAAAGCATATGAGGAAATAATTATGAAGTATATAGAAAGAACAATATAAATACGAGCTGCCACTGAGATCCCCTAATGCGTATCTTCTGGAGACAACTTGGAAATTAAGCAGACCCAGATAAGGAAAAAGAGGTTAACGGGAAGCTCGGTCTCTGGGGGTCCATAACTGCCCTCATCTCACGTCTCTTCTCCCAGCATCTGCCCCAGTGAAGGCAGGTCACCCAGTCCTGAAGACAACCTTAAGATATTCTGGCTTTTGCATGGCTCTGACTTGATAGCACTCCACCCTACCCTGAATGATTAGATCTAAATCATCTTTTATGATTCAGCTGAGTCCCTCCAGGAACCTTCACTCTGTGCCCCATAGTCTAGAGTGGGGGCCCTATTTTGTTCTTTCACAGCACAATTGCTCTGTGTGGTGACTGCTTACCCATCTGTTCCCCTCATTGACCATGAATCCTTGAAGGAGGAGGCTGTGATTTGTTCGGTGTTGAGTCCCCAATACAATGGCCTGGCAAGAGCAGATCCTCAGGAAATGTTTGTTGAGTAAATGGGTGAAAGAATGATGTAATGAATGAATGCTTTGTTGTCTCCTTTGTTGAAATCAGTTCAACAACACTTTCTTGAACCAGACACTGTGCTAGGCACAGAGAATAAGGAGGTGAGTTGAACTTGGTCCCTCTCCACAAGGGCCCACAGGCCAGGGAAAACATTCACATCCAAACCAAGGATACTGATCAATGTCAACCACCCTGGGCTCAGATTTTTCCACTGAACTGAAATGTCCCTTTAATCCTGCCCAGAGAGAAAATGTGGGAGTGGCAAGGTGCGCCAAGGAAACAGAGGATGAGGGGAGGAAATATAAAGAAATAAGGCACTCTCATGTTGAGAGTTAGTATCTGCACTAATCCTATAAATCCTTTTTGCTTTGTCATGCTCTTTGTTTGCATGCTGCAAAAAAAAAAGTCTTTAGCAAACAATAAATTCAACCAAGATTTCTCTCCTTCTCCTACTAGAATTCTACTTCATTCTCTTCTTCATTTTCTTATTCATTCAATTACCATTGATTGAACAACTGCTTTGCACACACTTAAGGCATGATTCTGCTCTTCCTGGGACTGCAAACAAGATAAAAATGAAATTTCATTAAAACAGGTATGTATGTACAAGGTCTGGAGGGGGACGAAGGAAAAATCTTTTAAGTAAATACTGGTAGAGAAAGTAAGTCTTCCAAGGTGAGGTCCTACCTAAGCTGGTTTTTGAAGGGTAAGTAGGAGTTTGCTGTAGCATTTGCAGGGAAGAACTTTCTAGAGAGAAACCTGCACGTCCTGATGTGACCACCAGTGAATTTCAGCGGAACACGGAATTTCATTATTTCTACTCTTAAGACAAGGTGCTTTCTCTGGCTTTGTTTGGATAAACACTATTGAAAGTGTTGTAGGGAAAACATTCATATTTATGCTGTATTTAACTTTTCATTAATAATGAATTCAGGTGAAGTTGCATTGTTATTAATATTGATCAGCATTCCATTGAAAGCACAGATGTCAGGCATTTTTTCTAAATGGGCTCAGTTATATTTAATAGTGCTGTTGATGAGAGAAAACCTAATGAAAACCAACAGATGGTCTATTTAATGTCGCTCTTGGCTTTGAAATATGTGCCAAATGTGATACACACAAGGACTTCACAGGGCTGTTACTGGAAACCTTTAATTACAACTATTTGCACCCCTGGGCCTGCTGAAATAGCTAAAATAGCACTGCAACTCTAATGCTGGCCAAGCCAGAATTAAAACAATACCCCTTTTTGTGATATTGTTTGTGGCATTTTATTTCTAAATGCCCTCTCTAGACAGTTTTCCGGATTTTTTTTTTTTTTTTGGTCAAGAGACTAGAAAACTGGAGTGAGCAGCTAGGATAAACTCCTCCTCCCACATCAACAAATTTACTCTGGGATGCTGAAAGCATCTCCAAGGTCACGAAAAGATATGCATCCCTTTATTCTTAGGGTTAACTCCATTACAGAGACTGCTTAACTAAGGTAACTTGCCAAAGCAGTGATTAAGTCATTAATAATAAGAGTGACTATCAACTGCCCCTCTTGTGTATTGAGCTAGTTGCCTGGCAAATACTGCTTGCAACAACCAGAAAGCGTAGAGATGAAGACACTGGAGCTGAAAAGGATTCAATGTTGGTTTCAAGGTCACACGACTTGTAAGTGATAACCCAGGCTGGTTCATTAACCAGAGTAGAATACAGACCAGTCAATGGAGGCAGAGTGATATGTCACACCCAAACACCCGCACCGTTAACCAATTCAATTGCCTTAGATAAAAGTTGGGGGATACACTCAGGTCTGTGTGTCCCCCTACCCCAACTGGCTGGCTCCACCCCAGCTGGCAGCCTTCTAGAAGCTGGGGAAGAAAGTGCTGGTCCATGGTGTCTCAGAGGAGGGAGATGTCAACAAACTAGCCAAGAATGCCACAGGTAGATGGACAGCTCATGAGGGCAAAGGTCAGGGCACCTCAGCTGTCCTGAAGACCTGGTGGCTGCTCACAGGCTCACAGGGTGACTCTCAAAATAAGACAGCTACTTGCTGTCTAGCAGGTGACACCAGTGGTACTGAAAATAATGAACGTAGGATCAAAGAAGCCTTTTCCAATGAGACACATGAGAATAATGCGAGTTGCAAATCTGACTGTCTCTAGAAGACCCCAGAAAGCAGTCCTCTGCCCACATGACCCATGCTGGCAGCACCCTGATTTGTGAGGAGAAACCAACCAACATCTACTGGAAAGATGGAAGCTAATCTATTTTTTTCAATTAAGTATATAGAGTGTTTTTTAAAACATTGTTTTATATTTGCTAAAGGCTGCCAAAGTAATATACCAGAAATGGGCTGGCTCTTACAACGGGAATTTATTAACTTAAAAGCTTACGGTTCTGAGGCCATGAAAGTGTCCAAGTCAAGGCATCATCAGAAGATGTTTTCTCCCCAAGCTGAAGCTGTGGGTGATCAGGCACATGGCGGCATCCGCTCATCTCTCCCCTCTCCTCCGGCCTCATTGCTTTCAGCTTCTGGCTAAAGTGGCCTCTTCTCAGCTTCTGTGTTCCATTGATTTCAGCTCCTGGCTCCCTGGGGCCTTCCCACTGATCTCCTGTGTGTTTCTCACTGAGCTCCTGAGTATATATTCATGTTTCTCCAGTATGAGGATTAAGATCCACCCTGGGTCACATAATCCAATCGAAGGCACATAACTGAAGTAAGTTAATCCAAAGGTCCCAACCATAATAGGTTTACATGCACAGGAATGGATTAGCTTTAAGAACAGGATGTTCTGGGGTCTACAAAAGCCTCAAACTACCACAGACATCATGCATTCGATGCATAGAAAAACAATTGTAGACGCCAGAAAGAAATGTTAAAGTTTGCATTCTTTAAACATTATAAACCTAGATATCCTTCAAAAAATATATAAATGTTATGTTTTGAATTGTGACCCCCAAAAAGCTATATTGAAATGCCTGGGAAAGTGATCTTATTTGGAAATTGGGTCATGGCAGATGTAAATACTTAAGATGAGGTCATATTGGAATAAGATTAATCCATAATCCATTATGACTGGTGTCCCAAAAGGAGAAGAGAAGAGAGAGATACAGAGGGGAGAAGGTCATGAGAAGACAGAGTCAGAGAAAGAAGTGCTATAGCTGACAGCCAAGAAACACCAAAGTTTGCTGGCAAGCAACCAAAAGCTAGAGAGAGGCAAGAAAAGATTCTCTCCTACAGGTTTCCGATGGGGCATGGCCTTGATGACACCTTGATTTTGGACTTCTGGCCTCCAGAACTGTGAGATTAATTTCTGTTATTTTAAGCTATTCAGATTGTAGAACTTTGTTATGGCAACTCTAAGAAATGAAGACAGTTATTTGCTGCAAAAAAATTTTTTTAAATTAAAACAAATAGTAATAGATGCTGGAAAGAAATTTGTAAAAGCTGAATTCTTTAAACATTAAAACTCAGAAATCCTCAACAATATATGATCAAAAGAAATTTACCATTTAGAAATTAAGAAATATTCTTCTGGAAGCAGATGTGGCTCAACAAGTTTGGTGCCTGCCTACCACATGAGAGGTCCCAGGTTTGGTTCCCGGTGCCTCCTGGAGAAGGCGAGCAAACAAATCAGACAGATGAGAGAACCATTGGGGAGGGGGGATAAATAAAGAAAAATAAAGTAAATAAATAAATCTTCTTTAAAAAATATTCTTCTAAAAATCCTTGGCTCAAAGAGGAATTCTAAGGCAAAATGACAGATTTTTCCATTCATTCATTCATTCACACATTCATGCCAAAAACAATGTGCACCCAAACTTGGGGAAAGGCATAGATGAATTTTTTTTAAAAAAAGAAAGAAATTCCTTTGTGTCCCAATATATGGAATAACAAGTTACTGAGAGGACAATTTATAGTCTTAAGCATATTTATTATTAGAAGCACTGCTATTAAGGAAGAGGAGGAAAGACTAGAAAAAAAACAGTAGGATAAACTAGAAGAATCTAGTAAAAGGAATAAATAAAGATATAATTTCAAACTAATGGAACAACAAACACAATATTAGTATGTTTTTCTAAAACTCAACCCTTTAAAAAATAAAATCTATAGCCTCCTGACAAACTGGATAAAAACAAAAAAAAAGAAAAGTAAGATGTATAATACTAAGAATAGGAAAGCCCCATACAAATAAAAAATTAACAGCTTTCATATGCTTCACAGCCTGGAGGACATTATGTTGGGTAAAGCAAGCCAGACACAAAAGGACAAATACTGTATGATTGTGCTATTATGAACTAAATATACTATGTAAACTCATGGAGTTAGTAATTAGTATGTAGGTCAGCAGAAAATAGAAGTAGGGTAGAAAATGGAAAGCTGAGGGTTAATTTGTGCAGCATTGATAAAAAGGTTATTTGTAAATCTTTGGAAATGAATAGAAATGGTTAAAGCATATCATGGTGTTTGTAACTAGCAGTGCTATTGTATGGGTATGAGAGTGGTTGAAAAGGAAAGTTGAAGGTCATGTGTATTACTAGAAAGAAAGCTAAAAACTGTAACATGGGACTGTATAAACAGATAATAAAACCTCACGTATCCTAAAATTTATGTGAAACATTTATGTAATCAATGCATCCTAAATATATATGTATATAAAATAAATTTAAAAATTTAAAATTTAAAAAATAAAAATAAAAATAAAAACCTCATGTAAAACACACATATGGGTGATATTGCATATATAAAACTGTTTTTACAAAATATAAATACAAATATGCTAGAGAGAAAGAAAAAATTAACAGCTACATGTGCCAGGCAAGGCATAGAGAGAGTGATAGGTGATTAGTTTTGTTTGGTTTTTGTTTATTATTATTATTGGTACAATGAAAGTGCTCTGGCAGTGATTGGGGTGATAAGTGCACAAACGTGATTACACCGAATACCATTGATTGTACTCTTTGGATGGATTTGTGCTTTATTAATATCTAAAATAAAATTGAAAAAATGCTTATGAAAAAATTAACAGCTTTCAAAGAGTATATGTTCCACTCTATAAAAATAAATGAGAAATTTTAAAGAAAATTGGTATTTTTTTGAAAATGTAAATTTCTATCCAGTTAAAGAAAAGAATAGCTTGTGAAGGTCTACCATTTAATAAAGGTAACAGTTACAAGAAGATTTTATAGCCAAGTTCTAACAGACATTCTAAACATCACCATCGATGTCATCATTGACATTATCCTTGAATTATTTAAACTATCCCAGGGCATAAACTGGGATATAAAAACTTGATAAAGATAGCACAGAAAGCTACACAAGTATGGATGCAAAAATTCCTAATAGATTCTGCTCAAACTAAATATAGCATCGTATTTTAAAATGTCACAATTTTACTAAGTAAAGTTTATTTTATGACTACAGATTAAGCAAATTTACCAATATAACTTTTTATGCCAACAAATTAAGAGGAGAAAAAATGGAAAATACATGATTATATCAACATTCACTAAAATAGCATTTAATAAAATTTAGAAGCCATTGCTAATGAAAACTCTTAGCAAAACAGGAATAGAGGGAAGCTCTCCAAACATGGTAAAGTCTAATTAACAATATACAATGGCAAACATAGCAATACACGATTAAACAAACACAGTAGCTATTCCAAACAAATATTCATTGAACAATAATATTTTTCTTTGAAACTAATATGATTGTTTACCTAGAAAATATGAAAGTCTACTGAAAACTTACTTGGAATAATAAGACAATTTGATAAGGTAATTGAATATAAACTCAATATATAGATTTTAATGCTAACAGTTCCTTGTTAGAAATAGGTATGCAAAAAGGGAAATTCCATTCACTAAAGTAAAAAAAAAAACTACAAAATATCAGAGATTAAATTTAACTTAAAATTTCTGGGCCTATATAAAGAGAGTTATAAGTTTTTAGAAAAGGTCATAATCTAAAATATGAGTAAAGAGAATGGCATAGTACATTCCTGCTATGGAAGATTTTAATACCATAAAAATGCCAATTCTATCCAAACAAATATGTCATTTTATTGTAATTGCAAACAGGATCAAAATTTTTTCAACTGGACAATTTTTCTATAGCTTATATGGAAAAATAAATGTATAAGAATTTCTTAGAAAATTTTGAAAGTAAATAGTGAGAGGTCAGTTGTTTTTTGAGGTTGTATATCACACAAAGGTATTTTAATTTTGATATTGACTCAGGAATAGACTAGTATATTTAGAGATGGATCTATTAATAAACTAATAGATTAGTAAAGCCAAAAATATAGTGATATGAAATAATATATGCAATTAGAAATTAATATATGATAAATATGCTATTTTAATTAATAAATAAATTATTGTTTTTGATAGTGACATTGAAATAATTACCTATCCATCAGTTAGAACAAATGTTTTCTATAAAATACAATATAAAATATGTTTCAGGTTTGCAGGCTGTATGGCCTCTGTGACAACTACTTACTCTTCCACTGGAGTGAGAAAGGAACTATGGACAATATGCAAACAAGTGCTTGTGGCTGTGTTCCAACTAAACCTTATTTAGAAAAATAGGTGGTAGACCAGATTTGGCTCAGTGCAAGCCATAGTTTGCCAACCCCTGAACTAGAAGAAATCGAAGTGAATTTCCTAGCTCAAAAAACAGACTCCAGATGGTTTAAAAATCTAAATGTAAGAAATGAAAAATTTAAAAGAATGCCTCCAACATATTAAAAGAAGAAAAGTTTAAGAACTCAAGGCAAAGAGGTCTTCTTGAACAGGATAGGACACTCAGATAACAGAAATGAAATGGCTTACATATTTGCTACATAATTTTATACAACTCCTGTAGAACAGAAGAAACCATAAAGTCAAAGGACAAGCCACAACCTAAGAGAATATTTGCAAGAGCATATGACAGGAAAAGGGTAAATATCTCAAGTATATAAAGAGCTCTTGCAAATTGATAAGTAAAATAAAAATGAGCCAAACAACACATCAGCAAAAGACATAAGCAGGCAAGTCTCAAAAGAAGGAATTCAAAATGTGAAAAAAGGTATGTAAGAGTGAGTTTCATAACTGAGGGGAGGAGAAGGAGGAGTTATTGCTTAATGGGTACAGAGTTTCTGTTTGAGGTGATGAAAAAGTTGGGGTAATGGATGTTGGTGATGGTAGCACAATATGGTGAACAGAATTAATATACTGAATTATACACTAAAAAGTGGCTAAAATGGGAACTTTTGAGTTATATGTATGTAACTTCAATAGAAAGTTACAAGCAAAGCTACACAAAACAAACAAACAACCGAAAAAAAACTCTATGATGATTCCCATACTGCTCAGAACAGAAGACAAAGGCCTTGCCATGCCTATGACCCTGTGGGACCTTCCCTCTTGTCTCTGGGATTTATCTCCTCCTAAATTCTCTCTTGTTCACTCCACTCCTGATTAGGATTTTTGCACCAATGTAGCCTCTGCATTGACTTCTTGTCTTTGAGTTTTCCCTCCTCTCTTACTTTCCTCAAGCTTCCCCCTCCAACCCACCCCATAAACACACACACTCCTAACCCCTCTTACCTTGGTCTACTTTTTCTTTTATTCCATAATAACACTATCTTCTAACACACCATGTAATTTATTTGCTTGTTTATGCATTTATTTTTCTCAATTGCCAGTCATCCAGCCAAGAGTTAAAGCTCTTTGAGGGCAGGAGCTTTGGCCTGGTTGACCACTGATATCTCCAAATGCCTAGAACACCTCTGGCATGTACGTTTGTGTGTGCAAGTAAATATTTACCAAGTAGCTAGGGAAAGGGGGTAGCATATGTTGATTATGAGTATAAAGTCTCCCACCATGGTAAATTTCAAGCAACCAACTTAATGTCACTGAGCATGAAGTTGGAACAAGTTAGGCCCAGTGGGCTCTCCTGAGCTAAATGGAGCCTGCTTCAGTTCACCACAGGGCCATTGGAGATATTCAATAACTTTATTGACTAAACAAACATTAAACTTCCCTAGGAACTGTGGAGATGCAAATTAAAACAAGAAAATTTTCACAAATCAAATTGGCAAAAAATGGTAGAGACTGGTAACTTCAGAATGGATGACTCATCAATCTCACTTTTAGGAACTGATTCTATAGAAATAAAACTATCAGTACCCAAAGGAGGTATGTATCTAAATATGTTTTTTGCATCACTGTTTGTAACGGGAATTTAAAAAGGAAAGAAACGAAATATCCTATGAACAGAAAACTTGTGGAATAAATTCTGGTATATTCATGTTATTAAATGTTTTTCAGTCATTAAAATAATTAGGGACATTTTTAAAATATTGACTTGGAGAGTTATCTATGTTTTAAGTGAAAAAATGTAAGTTGCAAAGCATAAATATAAAAAGATTTAATTTTGTTGAAAAAGATTAAGAATATGATTTTAAAATATATATTGTATTTGCAAGATCATAAATAAAATATAAAAAACAATTTGTAATTAAATTTGAAACAAATTTATATGAATGTTCATATTCTTTTCCGTCCATGCTCTAAAAATAGTTACAAAGCCTCTTATTATTGCCTTCTAGCATTTCTCTGAATAGAATAGTTTCATATCTATTGAGAATTTTAGCTGTGAAGACTCTTTTTTAGCAAAAAGATTTTGTTGAATTATCTTCAAATTATGCTTTCAACACCCTCTTTCTTACTCTGTTATTCTTAGACCCCTTTTCACTATATCACCTATGCAGCTCATACCTTCTAGGCTCAGGCTCTAAGATCCCAAAAGCTTCCAACAAAATGAACCATGGTTTGAAATAAACAGTTCCAGTTTCCCATTACTACTCAAGAATATGATTCAAAACAATGTTTCTGAATGGAATTGAGAAAGAGTATGTCTTGATAGATGAGCCACTTAACAATAATAGAGCTACTATTTTGGAGACCCTCAATCTACAGGTAAACAAATTAGTGCAATGGCCAAACTGAAAGAGTTTGGTGAATTTGAGAATCAGAAGATTAATGTGGCAGCACTTTGGTGAATGAAGTTTCAGTAGTACAAGGCAAAAGGAGAATTCAGACATACAGATCATGTTAAAGAGAATGGATTATATTCCAAGGATAATGGAAAGCCACTGACAAGTTTTGTGTATTGGGGTAAAATACTATGATGTGTTTTGTTTTTTTTTAAAAGATTTATTTTTTATTCATTACATATCCCCCCTCTTTCTGCTTGCTCTTGCTGTGTGTCCATTCCTCTGTGTTCTTCTATGTCTGCTTCTTGTCTCCCCCCATCTTTGCGGCGACGTGCTGAGTCAGCCCTCTGCGGCGGGGCTCGCTCCGTTCAAGGGTGGCTCCATTCCGTTTTCACGGGTGGCTCCGCTCCATGTTTTGCAGGCAGCAGTACTCCACGTTTTTTGCGGGCTGCCCAGCTTCCGCGGTTCGCAGGCAGCAGCTCCGCTTTTCACGGGTGACTTTGCCATGCCCGTGGGGGCTCCGTCCTGCCCATGGCGGCTTTTTGCCTTGCCCACGGCGGCTTTGCCC
>PVKH010046338.1:0-10400 GCA_004027955.1 Chaetophractus vellerosus
GGAAGGTTCTATTTTAATCAGGTCAAGTTGGTTGATAGTGTTTTTCAAGTCTTCTATATCCTTAGTGATTTTCTCTCTGCTTGTTCTTCCAATTATGGATAGAAAGATATAAAAATCACCAAACATCACTGTGGGTTTGTCTATTTTTCTTTGCATTTTTATCAGTTTTTGCTTCATGAATTTTGAATATCTATTTTTAGGTGGATAAATATTTAGAATTATTATGTCCTCTTGATTAATTGACTCCTTTATCATTAGGAAAAATGTCCCTTTTATTTCTGGTAATATTCTTTGCTCTCAAATTATTAAAATATTAAAAATATTTTCTTTTAAAATTAGAGTTAGTTTACAATCTTTTACCATTCTTTTGCTTTTAACAATTTTGAGTCTTTATATATAAAGTAGGCTTCATGTAGGCAGCATAAAGTTGGGCCAAACTCTTTAATCCAATATGACAATTTTTGAGTTTTAAATTTAAATTTTGTGACTATTGATATTGATACCATTTTACTATTTATTTTCTATTTCTGTAACCTGTTTTTTATTCATTTTTTTCTGATTTCTTTTTGTCTCTGAGTAATAGTGTGATTTCTTTTCATCTTCAATTCTGATTTGTTAGTTACCCCTCTTTAATGTGTTAGTTTGTTTGTTTTTGTATTTGAGAACAATATTTGTCTTTAATTCATCATGGTTGATCTTCAAAATTATTAAACTTACACCATTTGAAATATATTGTTAAGAGCCTTCAAGCAGTGTTTTTCTTTTTGCTCCCTCCTATTCTTTGTGCTATTGTTGTCATGTAATTTACTTGTACATGACAAGTAAAGCATATGCTTTAACCCCCCAAATATATCATTATTATGTTTGCTTAAAACGATTATCTTTTAGCTATTTAAAAATACAAGCACAAAACTCTTTTGTATTTCCCCTCATTTTACCATTTCTGATGTTTCCATTACTTTGTATAGTTTCAAATCTGTTATATCATATTTCTTTGCCTGAACAACTTCCTCTAAAGTTTTTTCTTGTGCAGATCTGATGGTGATGGTTTCTCCTAATTTGTTTATCTGAGAAGTCTTCATGATACTTTCATATGAAATATCGTTTCACTCAATACAGTAGAAGTCAGCCAACTGTGGTCCACAGGCCAAAACTTACTGGCCACCTGTTTGTGTAAATAAAGTCTAATTGGGGCATAAATTTGCTTGTTCACTTATGTATAAACTGGGACTGCTTTCATGCTGTGATGGCAGCATCAGAGACCATATATCCCACAAAGCACAACTCACTTGCTGTCTGACCCCTTTTCTGAAACATTTTGCTGACCTTGGAATACCAAATTTTAGGTGGAAAAATGTGTTGCCCCCCTCCTCCTTTCTGCACAGGGCACTCTGTTGACATCTAGCTTGAAGAAAGTGCTTTCTATCTTTGTTCCTGTGTGCATGTGTCATTATTCTCTAGATGCTTTTAAAAATTTCTTTTATTCACAGGTTTTTAATAATTCATTATTGAATTAGGCTATGCATAGATTTTTAAAATGATTTTTCTCTTGGGGCTTATCATGCTTTTCAATCTCTGTGTTTATAGTTTTTGTCAAAATTTGGAAAATTTGGGGCCATGGTTTCTTCAAGTATTTTTCTGCTCACCCTCCTCCTGCTGGGACTTCAATTATACATATATTAGACCACTTGATATCATCTCAGAGGTCACCTGTTCACTCTCATTTTATTCAGTATTGTTTGGATATCTTTTTCATTTTGGATGATTTTGGTTCTATATGTTCAAATTAATTGATCTTTCCTTCGGCATTATCTAATCTAATAATCTCAGACTGTTTTTTTTTCATATAAATTATAGAATTCTTATCTCTAGAAGTTTGATGTGATCTCTTTTGTTTATGTCACTTCTCTCATCATCATGTTTATTATTCTATTTTACATATATATAGGGTGTCCTTACAGTAGATAATTTATCCTCATGTCTTTTCATTTTATTTTCTGTGTCTATTTAAGGATGTTTCTAATTGATTAATTTTTTCCTGTTTATAGGTCATATTTCCCCCAACTCCTTTCCATGCCTAGTAATTTCCTAATGGAATTTACATTGCTGGGTGTTGGACTTTATCATATTTCCTATAAATACTATTGGATTTTGTTCTCAGACAGTTAAATTACTTGGAATCAGCCCTGTCCCTTTTGTGACTGCTTTTAGGCTCTGTTATACCTACTTTACAGCAGCTTTTGAATTGGTTTAATTTGGCTTTGCTATTAATGCAGAGTTTCAATTAGAAGTCCTTTCATCATGTCTCATGGGAACAGGAAATATTTCCAGCATTCTGTGAGCTCCATGAGTATTTTCACTTCACAGTTGCTAGTGGTTCTCTCCACAGCCTTGGTATTCCATAAGCCTGTGCATATCGATACTCTCAGCCGTATCAGCACACAGACAGGGACACCAGGGCAGCCCTCTTAGGACTCCAGAGGTCTTTGTGCCTCTTTCTCCTCCAGAATTTCCTCCCACAAATTTTAACTACCTTAGACCTCCTAAATTCTGTCTTTCCTCTTAGGTAGTAGGCCAGGCTCTATTTTCTAAAGCCTGAAAACTTTCTCTAGAGAGTACCTCATCTGTTTTCATTGCTCAATGCTTTGCCTCTGGTTTAATTTTTTTTTTATTTGTTTAAGGGTAAATGTTAGCCCTGCTATTTAACCCCAGTAAGAATGATATGAGATTTTCACTTTCTATTTTAGTCAGGAAATTTTACTTGCTAAAATTGAAATCTAAAATTCAATTTTTACAAAAAAACTTATAACCTTGTTAATAAAAAGATCACTCTTGCAACTATAACTTCAGCTAATCGTCACAAACTCACTCAATTTATCTACCTTAATAAATATACCCTGTGAGTAAATATTCTTATTTTCTCTATATGGCAAAATAAGCACCAACACATAGAAATATACAACTTTTGACCAATGTTTAATAGCTGATCAGTGGCAAAGTTGGTCTTTGAAACTAGCCTCTATTTACCACTCCAAGGCCTATACTCCAATGAGACTGGAACCTGAGTAGCTTCTAGGAAGGCACCTCCCCACATGTTTCTACTGTCTATTCAAATGGGAACAGTTTAGACCCAAGATTTCTGAGTCGCCAGCTAGTGGTCTATCTTTTTTTGCTATCTGTTTAAACCATTCATCTATTTTTCCCTGAATAAACTCACTTGGGTTTATTTATTTATAACTGCTTTCACAAAAATTACAGCATATTTGAGTATGCATTTACTAAATCTAATTGGAATTATTAAAGCATTTCAGCAACATGAGGCATTACACATGTCACTTATTTTGAATGTTGTTTGTTAGGCTATCTCAGAGATAAGTCTTAAGAGAATATGTTTCAGAAACCTGTTATTAGACATAGACACCTATAAATCCAATTATGGGGACTCCTTAAGTATTATCACTGAGAATAATAACATTATTAACTATGTTTATAATTATGTAAACAAAATATTTTAAATGCATTAATAAATATTAATGTTTGTTTCAACCATATGCTTTATAAGGACAGAGCAATTTTTATTTAAATTGTAACAGTGTGCATTAAACCCCGAAGGAGTAAGAATGGAAAATTTAACAAATATGAAGTAATTTTACTCTCAGTATCTCTTTCCTTTTCCAAAGAATCAAGGACATAAATCTGCAAACTAAATTATTTTTAATTAACTTGTACATTGTGTAAATCTAAAAGCCTGCTATAAGTTGTATAGTATTGGACAGAAAATTATTGCCTCACAACTCTATTTAATTTTAATTCTACCCAAGAAATCAAACCTTAGCTTGTCTTTCCTTTTTGAAGATGATTTAATTATAATCCAGTTTCGGTACTTATTATTTTGCATTCTAGATCCGCTTTATGTTCCTAACTCTTGATTAATAATTGCTTTGGATCATAAACATTTTCTAAGTATTGTTTTTCTTTACATGGATATAACAATGTTGGTGCATCTGAGTATCTCTCTTCCATTTAATAAACAATGCACAAGATTTCTTCTAGTTCAACATGGCTAATAAATCCTCCTTATTAAGGTATATTTTTCTCTGTAGTAATTCTGAGAGTATTTAATGCGAATAGATATTATAATAAAAGGAAAATAGAAAAAAGTTGAAAATACATTGCATTTGTTAGGATTCTCTAGGGAAACAGAACCAACAGGAGATATCTGTAAAGAATATGATATTTTCTAAAATTCTCTCATGTGACCATGGAGATGCAAAAGTCCAAATTCCACAGGGCAGGCTGCAAACCAGGGACTCCAATGAATGACCTTGATGAGTTCCCAGGAGATGTTGGCTGGCCAAAGTGAAGCTGGGAATTCTCTCTCTGAATGCTGAAATCACTTCCCCCTTTTAAGGCCTTCGACTGACTGGATAAGACATCATTGCTAATGTCAGTCTCCTTGGTTGATTGTAGATGTAATCAGCCATCTATGCAATCAACTCACTGATTATTAGAATCCATGAAATGCCCTTGTATTATAATTATCCCAGTGCTTGCTTGACCAAACAACTGGGCACCAGCACCTGGCCAAGTTGACACTTTAGCCTAACCATCCCAGATATATTCTGTTAAAAGGAAAAAAAATGGAAAAAGTGAATAAAAAGAAGCATATTTATTGATTCTTTTCAGAAACTCCAGGTCCTTTTCTCCTTCTTCATTCATTCTGGTTTACTATTTTTCATCATTCCATTTTATGAACAATGGACTCGTTTCACCTAATACCAAAGGAGAGACAATTTTAAGCATTGCTTGAGTTTATCATTCAGGATTAGCAGAAAAACATCTCTCTGCAGTAACCTATGGGTAAGATATACTCTATTATGTTTCTTCAATTGCTAACCATGCCTGCAAAATAACAACGTAAAAAGGGGAACCATATATTGTTCCATTCAATTATACTCAACACTTACATAAAAATTGGTATCAAAATTAGAAATATTTCTCTTAAATTTGATTGCACTATTTAATATATCAATATAAAGCTTAATCTCTTTTTAATAGCAGCATACTGTTCTAAGCATGGATATTTCCTTTACTGGGAAACATTCAGTTTTTTTCAATAGTATATAAATTCCTATATGTGCTAATGCTTTTATGTATAGCATAGTAGCTGATTCACATATTATACATCAAAAATATGCAGAAATTCATATTCTGACCAACAATGTATGGAAGTGCTCATTTCACCTGTTCATTTTAATCCATCATCAACAGGATTGAATATTGTCACCTTTTTTAAAAAAATATATAATGGATGAATATTTGTATTTATTTCATAGTCATATTAATCCCATGACAAATTTCATTTTCATTTTTTTGTTCAGATGCACAACCTAAAATAACTTCCAGAATCAGGTATCTATCTTATCATTTACTTGAAATGGCCTTAGACATTTTCACTTCCATGGTATGCATAAAGGTGTATTTGTGGGTCAGTTTGTTTACTAAGTATTGAGAAATCCATGAGGTTATACCTATGCAAATCATTTTTCTCAAGATATAAGCACAAATACATGTATGCTATTCCATTTGGGCAAACACCAGCAATGATGAGTCCAATGTAGTAAAGTGGAAGCTGGATCACAGATGTGACTGGAATGGAAGACCAGTTCTCTAGAACTAAAGTCACCAGTAACTCGTTATGTATTCTTACATAAGTCATACAATAACATTTTACCATTCCTGTAATTAGAGGGTTGGGTTAAATTAAGTCCAAGTTCTTTTAAGCAGCTTGAAATGCCTGCTCCTATTTTTGCATGGATTGCCCCAATACAAGAGTTGTTCCCTTGTTCCAAAAATTACATGACAAAAGTCTTCACATCTTATGCACATTTATAGCACTTACTTTTATTTTTTTCTGGCCAATTTATAACAGCTAGTTTTGTTTCACAAGGTATTCATTGAAATATGGTGTCTTCTCAATCTGTTGCTCACTTACAGACAACCAATGAATTCTTCAAAATACTTTTAAAAAGTCAAATTAGTTGCTTACCATTTTCAAAACAAACATTATAATAATTATATGTATTGGTATTGCATAGTCAGAAATACACTCTTTTTGTTTCTTTCTTTCTATTTCAATTTAAATGTCCCCCTTATGTTTATATTATTTTTTCTTCTTGCATGAACGTCTTCTGACATTTTGATGTTTAGTATTTTAAATCCTCTTGCCTATGGTTTAGTATCAATTTCACCTAAGAAATTCCTTGTGTTTAGTTTTGGAATTACAAAGACAGATTATATATGAAAGGAAAAAGGGGAATGTGAGAAGAGTTATGTAGATTTTCCTTCTTTACAGATTTGCAACAAATTTTTATGAAGAAATTTATTTCTCTAAATATCTAAACTCAGTTGTTAGTTTAAATGCCTAAATAATAGCATATATTTTTAAGAAAGACAGTTTGTGCTAAAATAATGATTTGAAAATATTAGTAACAAACCTATATTGTTCCATACATACATTAAATAAAACCTCATTTAATGTTTAAATAATTTCCAGTACTCTTTATTTCCACAAATATTTTAACCTATAAAATATAAAAGGCAACTTTTAATAATTCCTATGACTATTAAATATAGACAGAGAACAAAAGAAAAGCATGTCAAATAGATCCAGTAAGTGTTATTAGATTTTCTAGTCCATAAAAGTTAAAGATAATATTTAAAGATATGTAAATATGAGCTGTAAAAATTATTGTGCCTCTAAATATTTGTCTCAACAAAGGATGCTTTCCACATAATCAGCTATTATTATATTTTGAATTTTCTCTGGGTTTTGAGTGTTCACGTGTGTGTTGGGGGAGTACTTTGTATTTTAATGTATATGGACTCTTTTTTAAAAATGCAAAGCAACCTGAGGCAGCAGGTGAATTGGCATGCTTGCTGTATTGTCCTCTCACTAATGGAGGAAGCCCTGATTTTCCTCTCAGCTCTGTCAAAGTGTCTGTTTTCTGAGGCTGTATAAACTCTATTTTCTGGTTAGGCTGCTGCCATCCGCTCTGGTTTTCCAGTGCTCTATTTTCCTTTGATTTACCTGTGAGTGAATGATTTGTGCATCTCACTTGTTTGCAAATTAGATTTCATGCAATTCATTGAGACATTTATAGGCAGATGCTAAGCCAGGAATATCTCTATATTTTAATAGGATTATACATTTTTCACTTTGTTTGTATGGAACAGAAATAGATCTGTCACAGGCTTATATTATTGGAAATTTTAAGCATTTAAAATCTCTATGCTTTACTTTTCTTAAATCCCTTTTTATAATGTTAATTATTTCTTATACCAAATATATTCTGAGTGCCTATTATGTGTTCTGAACAAAAAATGGTCTCTGCCCCCAAAATCTTTCAGGATTCTGGAGAAAGCAAGAAGTAAAAGAAAACTACATGCTGTGTAAATTTCTGACTTAGGAAAGACATGTAATTAATAGTGTCCAAAAATATTTACTGGAGGAAATGAAATACTTGAAGAAAAATTTAGACTTCAACCTCACCCACAAATGTGCAAGAGGAATCCTGCCGTTCCCACAGAAGATGAGGTGTGCAAGTTGAGAAAATCAAGGACAAAGGCCTAGACTCATAAGATAGCTTGGCAGGTTTATTTTTTTAGAATTATAATTGTTTATTACTCTTGAAGCATAAAGTGCTAGGAGAAAAAGTCAGAGATATGGGTTAAGAAGTAGAGGGAGCCGGCTGTAGCCCAGCGGATAGGGTGCTGGTACACCACATGGGAGGCCCCGGTTGGGTTGGGGGGGCCTCCCTGAGCACGGCAAACCCCCTTGAGGGGGCAAGCCGCCGTGGGCGGGGCAGAGCTGCCATGGGCAAGGCAAGTCGCTCAGGAGCAGAACGGAGCCACCCAGCCGAGCAGAGTCGCGGGCCTCACCGGTGAGCTGACCCCGTGCCATTTGACACCCTTTATGATGTCACACCTTTAACTTAAGGAGACGGGTAAAGGATCTTAAATTTTTTTTCTAATAGAAAGATGTGCTACACTGTATTGTAATAAGTATACTCTGTTATAATACTCAACAAAGTTAAATCCAAATTCAAAATTATCCATTAAAGTTACATCTTCACGTATCACAATTTTTAAAGTTAAAAAGCATCCCAGTTAAAATAGATGTGATAGTTAAACCAGATGAAAGCATAATGATCCATCTGTGTGATGTGGTTTTAGTGTTGCTTGGTTGTTTATTTGGGGCTTGTTTTGTTGTGTTTGTTTTTGCTAGAATATGGCAAAAATTTTTTTAGATTTTTTTTTTACCCTAAACATTTTTTAAAGTGAAATGTGGGAAGAGCTTTACAGACATTCCCTAACTCTTCTTTTCCCTTGCTTATCTACTGTTTGATCTTCTAATAAACCTTATGCCTTTTTGCAGTAAAAATGAATTTTAGAGATTGGTAGTTTTAAAACATTTGCAAACTGTGCAATCCAGTGACTTAAACAGTTTGGGCAAATGTTACAGCTGATAGTGAATATTTTGCTTTATACTGAAATTGCCACTGATTTGGATTTATTCATGCACTATAGTTTTTCTAACTTATTGATGCTCTGTTGTGCAGTATCATTTCATTTAACTTTCAGATAAGGCTCATAGTAATTATCCAACTAGTTGATAATGTGATTATGTAGTACCTTGGCTTTAGGTTTTAAATCTCACAATACATCTTTTGGCATGCTTAACTTTCTGGTACCACCCTCACCTACATTGGTTTTGGTTTTTTGGGGTTTTTTTTTTCTTTGTTGTTGTTGTTGTTGTTTGTTTTTAGATCAACAGAACATGAGAATCCTTTTTTGACAAGCCTTTGAAGGCTAACACTATCTCCTTTTTTTCCCCTTCTTTAAAGATGTATTTAAATGAATGCTGGTCAGTGGGACATTTTGTCAACTATGGATATTGGGTGCTTAAACTGTCTAATATTGCCATGTGGATGTTTTATACAATTGATTGTAAGGCTTATGTCACTAAAGATTTTTATTCTTCTGATTTTTCATGATCAAAGTTCATAGGATATTGGATAGACATGCTTTGTAGTGAACTATAGTAGCAATAATTTCTGTACATGATGAAGAGTTTATTGCAGCATTTCTTTTCCTGTTCTCTCTCTTTTTTTAAGGATTAGTATTAACAAATGGCAAGGAATAGAAAAGTCAACATAAAGATTTTAGGGGAACGTAACAGGACATAGACTTGTGATTCTTTGGATGTGACACGATTGGATGTGATTCTAAAAGCTTTTATTAAGCATTGTCAAATTTGTAAGCTTCATAAGGATGGCCATCAGATTTATAATGCCCTTCTATATGTGCTACCACTGATGTGAAATTCTTGACCTTAATATTGTCTTTGAAAATGTTAAATTGAGAATTCTGTTAATATTTTATGAATTGGCGCATTGTATTACTTGCAAGAGATTTGATTTTCAGCACAGTGCAAGGTTCTTTTAAAATGCATATATCTTTTTTTCTAATTCCATTTTGTTTAAAGCACATTTTACATGTAGTTTTCTCATTTAGTAGAAGTTGTTTAATTGAAAAAAAAACGAACGCAAAAAGGAACACAGCAAGAACAAGCAGAAAGCGGGGGATATGTAAAAAAATATAATAATAAAAAAGAAGTAGATAGAGCTCACACCATGAAGGCTTTAGGCCCTAGAACAAATTTGCATCATTCTTGATGCTGATGTGTGTGTGATGAGACATAAAATAGCCATTTATCCTCAATTTCTTATGTGAGTAAATTAACACTGCCTTTAATGTTACAAAGACACCAATAGTTCTACCAGGAAACAAATACATGTGTTGCATCCAGGATGGAGGATGATCCAACAATGGGTGCATGTCTCCTGAGTGCAGGATTTTGCATGCTCTATTCCATTTTTATTTTTTCACTCATCATTTTCTTAAGAAATTTTGAAGAAAAAATAAGTACAGCCAAAATACCAGAAACTATTAATTCCCTTTATAAATATTCACCTGTTAAATGAATATTATTGAATGCATGTTTTGTAAAATGGACTATTCCAGATGCTGGAGGTCTAGTAATCAACAATACATGCAAAAAACCCTGTCCTTATTGGGCTCATTTACATTATGGTAGTGGTAGGAAATAGATAATATATATACATGAGTAATATATATAATATTTTAGATCCTGATAACAGTTACTGAAAAGCAAAAACAAAAGACAAAACAAAAACAAGGAGGATAGGAAATGTTTGGTAAGCTTGACATTTTATATAGTATACTTAGGGTAAGAGTTTTGCAGTTATTTTGTTAATTCCTGAAACTGGCAAGGCAGAATATTATTTTCGTGAGGGTATAAGTCTGAGATGGAAGTT